>CM040431.1:68386229-68644668 GCA_022702705.1 Papilionanthe hookeriana x Papilionanthe teres
CAAGCCACATGTATTGCTCCTATCGATTACCCCCGGCTGACTCAATGGGTCAACTTTGACCCAAAATTTAATTTTGGTCAAAATAGTCGATTTTTGACGTAATGATCACTCCATTGATCCAATAGAAGTCGAGTTTTGACCAAAATGTCTTCTTTTGGTCAAAATGGTTAATTTTTACCCAATAACTAACCCATTGACTAAATAAGTCGACTTTTGACCAAAAAAGTCATCTTTGGTCAAATGGTCAATTCTTAAATCAAAAACTAACTCATTGACCAAATATGTCAAATTTTGCGAAAAAGTCGACTACGAGTCGATATGGTTAATTTGATCACTACGATGACCCGATAGGTTAACTTTTAACCAAAATTCAATTTTGGTCAAAATAGTCGATTTTTGATCTCATGACCAATTATTAACTCCAAAAGTCGATCTCACACCAAATAGTCAACTTTGGTCAAAATGGACAATCCTTGACCCATCGATAAACCCATTGACTCAATAGCTCGACTTTTGACCAAAAGTCGATTTTGGTCAAAATAGTTAACCTAATGACCACCCATTGACCCTATAGGCCAACTTTTGACCAAAGTAACTTTGACCAAAAGTCAACTTTTGACCAAAAAGTCGACTTTGTCAAAATGGTCAATTTTTGATCCAACGAGTAACCCATCGACCCAATAGATCTTAACAAAAAAGTCATCTATGTTCAAAATGGTACGATTTTTGTCCCATTACCAACTCATTGACATAATAGGTCAACTTTTAACCAAAAAGTCAAGTTTGGTCGAGATGGTTAATTTCGACCTAATGACTACCCCGTTAACCTGATGGATTAACTTTTGACCAAAAAATTAATTTTGGTCAAAATAATCAATTTTTGACCTAATGACCAATTATTGACCCAATAAGTCAATCTCTGACCAAAAAGTCAACTTTGGTTGAAATGAACAATCCTTGTCCCATTGACAAACCGGTTGACCAAATAAGTCAACTTTTGACCAAAAAATCAAGTTTGGTCAAAATAGTCAATTTTTGACCTAATGACCACCCATCGACCCTATAGGTCAACTTTTGTCAAAAAATCAACTTTGGTTAATATGGACAATTTTTGACCTAATGACTAACCCGTTGACTGAATAGATCAAATTTCGACGCAAAAATTCATCATCGTTCAAAATGGTCAATTCCCGACCCAATTACCAACTCATCGACCCAATAGGTCAACTTTCGACCAAAAGTCAACTTTGGTTAAGAAGGTCAATTTCGACCCAATGACTACCCCGTTGATCTAACGGGTCAACTTTTGACCAAAATTTAATTTTGGTCAAAATAATCAATTTTTGACCTAATGACCAATTATTGACCCAATAAGTCAATTCTGACCAAAATGTCAACTTTGGTTTAAATGGTCAATCCTTGACCCAATGACCAACTCATTGACCCAATAGGTCAACTTTTGACAAAACAGTCAACTTTGGTCAAAATGGTCAATCCTTGACCCAATGACCAACCCATTGACCTAATAGTTCAGTTTTTGACCAAAAAATCTATTTTGGTCATAATATTCAATTTTTGACCCAATGACCAACCCATTGACCAAATAGAATTCGACTTTTGACCAAAAAGTTCACTTCGGTCAAAATTGTTAATCCTCGACCCAATGACTAACCCAATGACCTAATAGGTCCATCTTCGACCAAAAAGTCAACTTCGGTCAAAATGATCAATCCTTGACCCAATGACCAACCCATTGGCTTAATAGGCCAACTTTTAACCAAAAAGTCAATTTTAGTTAAAATAGTCAAATTTTGAGTTAATGACAAATTATTGACCCAATAAGTCACTCTCTAAACAAAAAGTCAACTTTGGTCAAAATGATCAATCGTTGACCCAATAGGTCAACTTTTGACCAAATAGTGAAGTTACGTCAAAATAGTCAATTTTTGACTTAATGACTACCCAATGACCCAATAGGTCAATTTTTGACCAAAAAGTCAACTTTTGTCAAAATGGTCAATTTTTTACCCAAGGACAACCCATTACCCAATAGGTCAACTTTTTGACCAAAAAGTCATTTTTGGTCAAAATGGTCAATTCTAGACCAAATTACCAAATCATTCATAAAAAATGTCAACTTTTGACAAAAAAAAGTCAAGTTTGGTCAAAATGTTCAATTTCTGACCCATTGACCACCCCAGCTGAGCAAATGGGTTAACTTTTAACAAAAAATTCAATTTTAGTCAAGATGGTCAATTTTAGACCTAATGAACAATTATTGACCCAATAAGTCAATCTCTGACCAAAAATTCAACTCTAGTTAAAATGGACAATCTTTGACCAAATGACAAACCCATTGACCCAATATGTCAACTTTTGACCAAAAAGTCAATTTTGGTCAAAATAGTAAATTTTTGACCTAATGACCACCCATTGACCCAACAGATCAACTTTTGACCAAAAAGTCTACTTTGGTCAAATTGGTCAATTTTTTATCCAATGACCAACCCGTTGAACCAATATGTCAACTTTAAACCAAAAAGTTATATTTGTTCATAATGGTCAATTCTTGACCCAATTACCAACTCATTGCACAAATTGGTCAACATTTGACCAAAAAGTCAACTTTGGTTAAAATGGTCAATTTTTGACCCAATAACCACCTCGTTGACCCAATAGGTTAACGTTTGACCCAAATTCAATTTTAGACAAAATAGGTCAACTTTTGACCAAAAAAGTCATCTTTGGTCAAAATGGTCGATTCATGACCCGATGACTGCCCGTTCACACAATGAGTTACCTTTGATCAAAAATTCAATTTTGGTTAAAATAGTTAATTTTGACCTAATGGCCAATTTTTGACCTAAAAAGTTAATCTCTGAGCAAATAGTTAACGTTGGTCAAAAAGGTCAATCCTTCGACCCGAGTAACAAACTTATTGACCCATTAGGTCAACTTTTAACCAAAAAGTCGATTTTGGTCACAATAAGTCGATTTTTGACTTAATGACCACTCATTGACCCGAAAGGTCAACCTTTGACCAAAAAGTCGATTTTGGTCAAAATATTCAATTTTGACTCTAATGGCCGATTATTGACCCGATAAGCCGATCTTCGACCCGAAAAGTCAACTTTTGTCGAAATGGTCAATCCTTCGAGCCAATGACCGGCCCATTGACCTAATAGGTCGACTTTTTACCAAAAGTCATCTTGGTCAAAATATTTAATTTCCGACCCAATGAGCCAACCCATTGACCACATATCGATTTTTGACCGAAAATTCATCTTTAGTAAAAAAGGTAAATTTTTGACCCAATGACCACCCCGTTGATCCAACGGGTCGACTTTTGACCAAAAAGTCATCTTTGGTAAAAAAAAGGCCAATTTACGACCCGATGACCACCGCGTTGATCCAACGAGTCAACTTTTGACCAAAAATTTAATTTTAGTTATAATCAATTTTTTGCCTAATGACCAATTATTGACCCAATAAGTCAATCTCTGACAAAAGGTCAACTATGGTCAATATGGTCAATCCTTGCCCCTATGACCAACCCATTGACCAAATAGGTCAACTTTTGACCAAAAGTGAACTTTAGTTAAAATAGTCAATCTTTGACACAATGACCAACCCATTGACACAATAGGTCAACTTTTGACCAAAAAGTTAATTTTCATCAATATAGTCAATTTTTTACGTAATGACCACCCCATTGACCACCACAATATGTCAACTTTTGACCAAAACGTCAACTTTGGTCAAAATGGTCAATTTCTGACCAATGACCACCACATTGACCCGATGGGTCAACTTTTAACCAAAAATTTAATTTTGGTTAAAATAGTCAATTTTCGACATAATGGCCAATTATTGACCCAAAAAGTCAATCTCTGACCAAAAAGTCAACTTTGATCAAAATGGTCAATCCTTGACCCAATGACCAACCCATTGATCCAATCGGTCAACTTTTGAACAAAAAGTCAACTATGATCAAATTGGTATATCTTTTACTTGATGACCAATAGGTCGACTTTTGACGTAAAAGTCGATTTGGATCAAAAAGTCGAATTTGGTCAAAATGGTCAATTATTGACCTAATGACCAAAAGATCAAATTTTGAACAACAAATTATCTTGATCAAAATTGTTAATTCTTGACTTAATTACCAACTCATTGACCAAATAAGTCAACTTTTGACCGAAAAGTCGACTTTGGTCGAAATGGTCGATTTTTGACCAAACTACCTCGCTAACCTGATAGGTTAACTTTTGACCAAAAATTTAATTTTTGTCGAAATAGTCGATTTTTAATCCTAATGACCACCCACATTGACCGAAAGATTGACCTTTGACCAAAATGTCAAGCTTTGGTCAAAATGGTCGAATTTTACCCAATGACCAGCCCATTAACCAAATAAGTCGACTTTTGATAAAAAAAGTCATCTTTGGTCAAAATGGTCGATTCTTGATTCAATTACCAACTCGTTGACCAAATATATCGATTTTGCCAAAAAATTTAATTTTAGTCAAAATAGTCGATTTTTGACCTCATGACCGATTATTGAACCAATAAGTCGATCTCTGCCCAAAAAGTCGACTTTGTTCAAAATGGAAAATCATCGTGACCCATTCACGAACCATTGACCCAATAGGTCGACTTTTGACAAAAAAAATTGATTTTAGTCAAAATAGTCGATTTTAGTCAAAATAGTCAATTTTAACCCACTGATTAACCCATTGACCCAATAGATCAGATTTTGAAGCAAAAAGTTATCTTTGTTTAAAATGGTCGATTCTTGACCCCGATTACCAACTCATCGACCGAATAGGTCGACTTCTGACAAAAAAGTCGATTTGGTTAAGATGATCAATTTCTGACCTAATGACACTCAGATTGACCTGATAGGTCAACTTAAAATATAATTTTGGTTAAAATAATCAATTTTTGACCTAATGACCAATTATCGACTCCAATAAGTCAATCTCTAACCAAATAATTGACTTTAATCAAATGGACGATTCTTGACCGTAGAATAAACTGGTTGACCTAATATGTCGACTTTGACAACAAAATCAAGTTTGGTCGAAATAGTGCAATTTTCGACCTAATGACCACTCATCGATCCCGTGTTGATTGACTTTGTCCAAAAGTCGAATTTGGCTAATATGGTCAATGTTTGACCCAATGATAAACCCGTTGACCGAATAAGATCAAATTTTGACCAAAAAGTCGACTTTAGTCATGATGGTTAATTTCGACTCAATGACCCATTATTGACCCAATAAGTCGATTTCGACGCAATGACCACCCGTTTACCCAAAGGGTCAACTTTTGACTAAAAATTTAATTTTGGTCAAAATAATCGATTTTTGACTAAATGACCAATTATTGACCCGATAAGTCGATCTCAACCAGAAGTCAACTTTGGTTTAAATGGTCAATCCTTGACCGAATGACCTACTCATTGACCCAGAAGTTCGACTTTTGACGAAATAGTCAACTTTGGTCAAAATGGTCAATCCTTCGACCCAATGACCAACCCATCGACCCAATAGTTATATTTTTTACCAAAAAATCAATTTTGGTCATAATAATCAATTTTTTCCCCAGTGACCAACCCATTGGCCCAATAGGTCAACTTTTGACCAAAAAGTCCACTTCTGTCAAAATGGTCAATGCTCGACCCAATAACCAACTCAATGACCCAATAGGTCAACTTTTAACCAAAAAGTCAACTTCGGTCAAAATGATCAATCCTTGAACCAATGACCAACCCATAGGCCTAATAAGTCAACTTTTGACCAAAAAGTCAATTTTAGTCAAAATAGTAAATTTTTGAATTAATGACAAATTATTAACCCAATAAGTCAATCTCTGACCAAAAAGTCAACTTTGGTCAAAATGGTCAATCCTTGACCTAGTAGATCAACTTTTAACAAAATAGTGATGTTAGGTTAAAATAGTCAATTTTTTACTTAATGACCAGTCATTGACCTAATAGGTCAATTTTTGACCAAAAAGTTAACTTTTGTCAAAATGTCAATTTTTGACCCAAAGACCACCCATTAACCCAATAGGTCAACTTTCGACAAAAAAGTCATTTTTGGTCAAAATGGTCAATTCTAGACCAAATTACTACCTCACTGACAAAAAAGGTCAACTTTTAACAAAAAAATCAAGTTTGGTCAAAATGTTCAATTTCTGACCCAATGATCACCCGTTGACCCAATGGTTAACTTCTAACAAAAATTGAATTTTGGTTAAAATAGTCAATTTTTTACCGAATGACCGATTATTGACCCGATAAGTCGATCTCTGACCAAAAAGTCAACTTTTGTCGAAATGGATAATCCTTAACCAAATGATAAACGCATTGACCCAATAGGTCAACTTTTGACCAAAATGTTAATTTTGGTCAAATAAGTAGAATTTTAACCTAATGACTAGCCATTGACCTGATAGATCAATTTTTGACGCAAAATCAACTTTGGTCTAAATGGTCGATTTTTTACCCGATGACGACCCATTGACAAAAAGATCAAATTTTGAACAAAGGTCATCTTCGGTCAAAATTGTCGATTCTTGACCCAATTACCGATTAGTTGAAAATATGAGGTCAACTTTTGACCAAAAGTCAACTTTGGTCAAAATGGTCAATTTTTGACCCAGCTAACAACCCATTAACGCAATAGATCAACTTTTGAATTAAAAGTCGCCTTTAGTCAAAATAGTCAATTCTTAACCCAATTACCAACTATTTGAGCAAAATAGGTTAACTTTTAGCCAAATAGTCAACTTTGGTCAAAATGGTTAATTTTTAACCTGATGAGCTACCTATTACACTGATAGATCGACTTTTAACCAAAAATTTAATTTTGGTCAAAATAGTCAATTTTTGACGTAATGACCACCCATTGATCCAATAGGTCAAGTTTTGACCAAAATGTCTACATTGGTCAAAATGGTTAATTTTTACCCAATCACCAACCCATTGACCAAATAAGTTAACTTTTGACCAAAAAAGTCATCTTTGGTCAAAATGGTCAATTCTTAACTCAATAACCAACTCATTGACCAAATATGTCAAATTTTTACAAAAAAGTCAACTTCGGTCAATATCGTTAATTTCGACCCGCCCCTGATGACCCGATGGGTTAACTTTTAACCAAAAATTCAATTTTGGTTAAAATAGTCAATTTTTGATCTCATGACCGATTATTAACCCAATAAGTCGATCTCGACCAAAAAGTCGACTTTAGTCAAAATGGATAATTCTCGACCCATCAATGAGCCCATCGTATCTAATAGCTCGACTTTTGGCTAAAAAGTAAATTTCGGTCAAAATAGCTAACCTAATGTCCACCCATTGACCCGATAGGTCAACTTTTGACCAAAAGTCAACTTTTGTCAAAATGGTCGATTTTTGGCCCAATGACTAATCCATCGACTCAATAGATCTTAACAAAAAAGTCATCTTCATTCAAATGGTCGATTCTTCGACCTAATTACCAACTCATTGACCGAATAGATTGACTTTTGACGAAATAATTGACTTTGGTCGAGATGGTTAATTTGAACTAATGATTTACCCCGTTAACCCAATGGATTAACTTTTAAACAAAAATTTAATTTTGGTCGAAATAATCAATTTTTCGACCTAATGACCAATTATTGACCCAATAGGTCGATCATCCAAAAGTCGACTTTGGTCAAAATGGACAATCCTTGTCCCTTTGACGAACCTGTTGACCTAATAAGTCGACTTTTGAACAAAAAATTAAGTTTGGTCAAAATAGTCAATTTTGACCTAATGACCATCCATCGACCCTATAAATATAACTTTTGTCCAAAAAATTAACTTTGGTTAATATGGATAATTTTTGACCCAATGACTAACTCGTTGACCAAATAGATCAAATTTTGACAAAAAATTCATCTTGGTTCAAAATGGTCAATTTAATTTTGGTCAAAATAGTTAATTTTTGACCTAATGACCAAAATAGTCAATTTTTGAATTAAAGACCAATTATTGACCCAATAAGTCAATCTTATGACAGAAAAGTCGACTTTGACACAAAACGGTCGATCCTTGACCCAATGATAAACCCATTGACCTAAATGGTCAACTTTTGACCAAAAAGTCGATTTTGATCAAAACAATCAACCATAATGACCCAGACCTAATAGGTTAACTTTTGACCATAAAATCAACTTTGGTCAAAATGGTCAATTTTTGACCCAATGACAAACCCGTTGAACCAATATGTCAACTTTTAACCAAAAAGTCATATTTGTTCATAATGGTCAATTCTTGACCCAATTACCAACTCATTGCACAAATTGGTCAACATTTGATAAAAAAGTCAACTTTGGTTAAAATGTTCAATTTTTGACCCAATAACCACCTCGTTGACCCAATAGGTTAACGTTTGACCCAAATTCAATTTTGGACAAAATAGGTCAACTTTTGACCAAAAAAGTCATCTTTGGTCAAAATGGTCAATTTCTGACCCAATGACCACCCGTTCACCCAATGAGTTAACCTTTGATTAAAAATTTAATTTTGGTCAAAATAGTTAATTTTGACCTAATCACATATTTTTGACCCAATAAGTTAATCTCAGAGCACAATAATTAACTTGTCAAATAAGGTCAATCCTTGACCCGATAACAAACCTATTGACCCATTAGGTCAACTTTTAACACAAAGTCAATTTTGGTCGAAATCATCGATTTTTGACTTAATGACCACTCATCGACCCGATAAGTCGACCTTTGACAAAAGTCAATTTTGGTCTGAAATATTCAATTTCAACCTAATGGCCAATTATTGACCAAGTAATGCAATCTCCGAATTCAAAAGTCAACTTTGTCAGAATGGTAATCCGAGCTAATGACTAACACCATTGAATCAATAGGGTCAACTTTTCACCACAAAATGTCATCTTAGGTTAAAATAGTTAATTTACGACCCAATGGCTAACCCATTGACCCTATATCAATTTTTGACCAAAATTCATACTTTGGTAAAAAAGATAAATTTTTGATCCAATGACCAACCCGTTGATCCAATGGGTCATCTTTTGACCAAAAAGTCATCCTCTGTTTAAAAGGCAATTTCTAACCCGATGACCACCCCGTTGATCCAATCTAGTCAACTTTTGACCAAAAATTTAATTTTGCTTATAATCAATTTTTTCGCTTAATGACCAATTATTGACCCAATAAGTCAATCTCTCGTCCAAAAGGTCAATTAATTGGTCAATATGATCAATCCTCGATCTACAATGACTAACCCGTTGACCAACATAGTGTTGACTATTTGAAACAGTGCAACTTTAGTAAAATAGTCAATCTTCGACACTAATCGACTAACTCAACGAGCCAATAGTTAACTTTTGACTAAAAAGTTAATTTTCATAAATATAGTCAATTTTCCACGTAATGACCACCCCATTGACCACCACAATATGTCAACTTTTGACTAAAACAGTCAACTTCGGCCAAAATGGTCAATACCTGACCAATGATCACCACATTGACCGATGTGGTCAACATTTCGACAAAAAAGTGTTAATTTTCGTCAAAATAGTCAATTTTTGATCATAATGACCAGTTATCGACCTAACAAGTCAATCCTCGACCAAAAAGTCAACTTTGGTAAAAATGGATCGATCCTCTGACCAATGACCAACGCACATCGAATCAAGTCAACTTTTAGCAAAAAGTCAACTATGATCAAAATGGTACGATCTCTGACCCCAATGACCCAATAGGTCAACTTTTGACCAGAAAAGCTCAATTTTGGTCGAAATAGTAGATTTTGACATAATAACCAACTCATCCACCCAATATGTCAACTTTCGACCAAAAAGTCGGCCAAGTCTAAATGATCGAATCTTTTAACCAATGACTAATATAGAGTCAACTTAATTGACCAAGAAGTCAATTTTGGTCAAAAGTCAATTTTGGATCAAAATGGCCAATTATCGACCTAATGACCAACCCATCGACACAAAAGTCATCTTTCGATCAAAATTGTCAATTCTTGACTTAATTACTAACTCATTCACCAAATATGATCAACTTTTCGACCAAAAAGTCAACTTCGGTCAAAATGTGTTAATTTTGATCTAACCACCCCATCGACCTAATGGGTCAACTATCGACCAAAAATTTAATTTCTGGCTAAAAATAATCAATTTTTAATCTAGTGACCACTCATTAACCCGAATAGGTCAACCTTCGACCAAAATGTCAATTTTGGTCAAAATGCGTCAATCTTTGACCCAATGACAACCCATTGACCTAATAGGTCAACATTTGACCAAAAAAGTCATCTTTGGTCAAAATGGTCAATCCTTGACCCAATTATGAACTCATTGACCAAATATGTGAACTTTTTACAAAAAATTCAACTTTAGTCAAAATGGTCAATTTCTGACCTAATGACCTGCCGCGTTGACCTAATGAGTTAACTTGCAGCAAAAATTCAATTTTGGTCAAAATAGTAATTTTAACCTCACTGACTAATTATCGACTCAAGCAAGTCAATCTCTCGACCAAAAAGTCAACTTTGGCCGTCAAAATCAGAACTTCGACCCATTGACAAACCCACCATCGACTCAATAGGTCAACTTTGACAAAGGTGTCAACTTCGTCAAAATAGTCAATTTTAATCAAAGAATAATCAATTTTGGTCAAAATAGTCAATTTTTAACCCTGCATGATTAACCCATCGATCTGACAGATCGCATTTTGAGGCAAAAAGTTATCTTCGTTTAAAATGGACAGCTCTCGACCCAATTACCAACTCATCGACCAAATAGGTCAACTTCGACCGAAAAGTCGCCTTTAGTTAAGATGGTGCAATTTCGACCTATCGATCACCCCGTTGACCCGACAATAACTTTAAAATATAATTTTCGTTAAAATAATCAATTTTCACCTAATGATCAATTATCGACCCAATAAGTCAATCTCTAACCAAATAGTCAACTTTAGTCAAATGGACAATTCTTGACCTATGCGACAAACTCGGTTGACTGTTATGTCAACTTTTGACCACAATCAAGTTTGGTCAAATTAATCTATTTTCGACCATAATGACAACCCATCGACCTGATAGGTCAACTTTTGTCCTAAAAGTCAATTTAGTCAATATGTCAATTTTTGACCCAAATGACAAACCCATTGACCAAATAGATCAAATTTTGACCAAAAAGTCATCTTACATTCAAAATGGTCAACTTTCGACCTAATTACCCAACTCAATCACCAACAGGTCAACTTTCGACTAAAAAGTCAACTTTGGTCAAGATGGTTAATTTCGACCTAATGACCCAATTATTGACCCAATAAGTCGATTTCCGAATCTAACGACCATCGTTCGCTGAAAGGGTCAACTTTTGACTAAAAATTTAATTTTGGTCAAAATAGTCAATTTTCGACCTAATGACCAATAATTAATCTGACAAGTCAATCTCTCGACCAAAAAGTCAACTTTGGTTTAAATGGTCAACTTTCGACCCAATGACCAACCCATCAATCTAATACAGTCAACTTTCGACTAAAAACGAATAACTTTGGTCAAAATGGTCAATCCGACTCAATGACCAACCCATTGACCCAATAGTTCATACTTTTGACCAAAGTCAACTTTGGTCATAATAATCAATTCTCGACCCAAATGGACTACACCCATTGGCCCAATAGGTCAACTTTTGACCAAAAAGTCAACTTTGGTCAAAATGGTCAATTTCTCGACCCAATGACCAACTCCAATGACCCAATCAGGTCAACTTTCGACCAAAAAGTCAACTTCGGTCATAATGATCAATCCTCGACCAAATGACCAACCCATGTGCCTAATAAGTCAACTTTCGACCAAAAAGTCAATTTTGGTCAAAATAGTCAATTTCGAATCTAATGACCAAATTATTGACCCAATAAGTCAACTCTCGACCAAAAAGTCAACTTTGATCAAAAATGGTCGATCCTGACATAACTCATTAACCCAAGAGATCAACTTTGACCAAAAGTGATGTTTGATCAAAATAGTCAATTTTTGACTTAATGACCACTCTGACCCAATAGGTCAACTTTTCGACCAAAAATGTCAATTCTTGTCAAAATAGTTAATTTCTTGATCCATAATGACCAACCTATCGATCTACTAAGCCAACTCTCTGACCAAAACGTCATTTTTGTCAAAATGGTCAATCTCTAGACTCAGATCACTACATCAATTGATCAAAAAAGTCAACTTTTTTACAAAAAATAACGTTTGGTCAAATAAGATCAATTTCCGACCCAATGACCAACCCACGCTGACCTAACGAGTCAACTTTAACCAAAAGTCAATTTTGTCAAAATAGTCAATTTACGACCTAACGACCAAATTATCGACCCAATAAGTCAATCTCTCGACCAAAAAGTCAACTTTGGTCAAATGCATAATCTCGATCCAATGACCTAACGCGTCAACTTTATCAGGCTCAATCTCGATCAAAATGCTTGGTCAAATATGTAAATTTCGACCTAATGATTAACCTATTGACTCTATCAGATCAACTTTGACCAAAAAGTCAACTTTGGTCAAAATGGTCAATTTTTTACCCATGACCAACCCATCGACGAATAGATCAAATTTCGCCTAAAAAGTCATCTTCGGGTCAAAATGGTCAATTCTCACCCAACTAACACACCTCATCGACTCAAATAGATCAACTTTTGAACTAAAAGTCGAACTTGGCCAAAATCAGTCAATTTCTGACCCAATCCATCAACTAATCGGTAGCACCAATAAATGTTCAATTTTAACCAAATAGTCAACTTCGGTCAAAATGGTCAATCTTCAACCCAATGATCAATACCTCATCGAATCTAACAAGTCAACTTTCGACCAAAAGTCTAATTTCGGTCAAAATAATCAATTTTCACCTAATGAGCCACCCATTGATCCATAAGAGGTCAACTTTGACCAAAATGTCTAACTTTGGTCAAAATGTTCAATTTTTTACCCAATGACCAACCCATTGACTCAATAGATCAACTTTTGACCAAAAAGTCATCTTCGGTCAAAATGGTCAATTCTTGACCCAATTACTAACTCATTGGCCCAATTGGTAAACTTTTGACCAAAAAGTCATTTTCGGTCAAAATAGTCAATTTTTGACCTAATGTCCACCAAATTTACCCAATAGTTTAACTTTTGACCAAAAAGTCAACTTTGGTCAAAATGGTAAATTTGTGACCCAATGACCACCACATTCACCCAATGGGTTAACTTTTGACCAAAAATTTAATTTTGATCAAAATCGGTCAACTTTTGAACAAAAGTCATCTTTGGTCAAAATGGTCAATTTCTCAATCTAATGATCCTCCAGCTAACTCTAATGGGTTAACTTTTGATAAAAAATTCAATTTTAGTCAAAATAGTTAATTTTTGACCTAAAGTCCAATTATTGACCCAAAAAGTTAATCTCTGAACAAAATGTCAACTTTAGTCAAAATGGTCAATCCTTAATCCAATGACAAACCCATTAACCCAATAGGTCAACTTTTGACCAAAATAATCAATTTTTGACTTAACGAACCCATTAACCTAGCAGTCATGGTTAACTTCTTGACCAAAAAGGTTATTTTGATCAAAATAGTCAATTTTTGACCTAATGACCAATTATTGACCTAGTAAGCCAATCTCTGACCAAAAAGTGAACTTAGGTCAAAATGGTCAATCCTTGACCCAATGAACAACCCATTTACCAAACAGATCAACTTTTGAGCAAAAAGTCAACTTTGGTCAAAATGAGCAATCCTTGACCCAATGACCAACACATTGGCCTTTATAGGTCAACATATGACCAAAAGTCAATTTTGGTCAAAATAATCAATTTTTGAACTAATGACCAATTATTGACCCAAGAAGTCAATCTCTGACCAAAACGTTAACTTTGGTCAAAATGGTCAATCATTGTCCCAATTGGTCTACTTTGACCAAAAAGTGAATTTTGGTCAAAAAAATCAATTTTTGACCTAATGAACACCTATTATCCTAACAGGTCAACTTTTGACTAAAAAGTAAACTTTCGTCAAAATGGTCGATTTTTGACCCAATGACCAACCCTTTTACCCAATAAGTCAACTTTTGACTCAAAAGTCATCTTTGGTCAAAATGGTCAATTCTTAACCCAATTACCAACTCATTGGCCAAATAAGTCAACTTTTGACCAAAAAATCAACTTTGGTCAAAATGGTCAATTTCTGACCCAATGACCACCCCGTTGACCCATTGGGTTAACTTTTGACCAAAAATTTAGTTTTGGTTAAAAAAAGTCAATTTTTGACCTAATGACAAAAATTGACCCAATAAGTCAATCTCTGACCAAAAAGTCAACTTTGGACAAAATGGTCAATCCTTGACCCAATGACAAACCCATAGACACAACAGGTCAACTTTTGACCAAAAAGTCATTTTTTGTCAAAATAGTCAATTTTTGACCTAATGGCCACCCATTGACCCAAAAGTTCAACCTTTGACTAAAAAGTCAACATTGGTCAAAATGGTCAATCCTTAACCCAATGACAAACCAATTGACCCAATAGGTCAACTTCTGACCAAAAAGTAAATTTTGGTTAAAATATTCAATTTTTGACTTAATGACCACCCATTGACCCAATAGGTAAACTTTAGACCAAAAAGTCAATTTAAGTCAAAATAGTCAATTTTTAACCTAATGACCAGTTATTAACCTAGTAAGCTAACCTCTGACTAAAAAGTCAATTTGGTCAAAATGGTCAATCCTTGACCCAATCACCAACCCATTGACCAAATTGGTCAACTTTTGACAAAAAAGTCAACATTGGTCAAAAAGATCAATCCTTAACACAATGACCAGCCCATTGGCCTAATAGGTCAACTTTTGACCAAAAAGTCAATTTTGGTCCAAATAGTCAGTTTTTGAATTAATGACCAATTATTGATCCAATAAGTCAATCTCTGACCAAAAAGTCAACTTTGGTCAAAATGGCCAATCCTTAACCTAATGACAAACCCATTGACCAAATAGGTCAACTTTTGACCAAAAAGTAAATTTTGGTCAAAATAATCAATTTTTGACGTAACGATCACCTATTCATCCAGTAGGTCAACTTTTGACCAAAAAGTCAATTTTGGTCAAAATGGTCAATTTTTGACCCAATGACCAACATATTGACCCAATAGGTCAACTTTTGACTAAAAAGTATTCTCTAGTCATAATGGTTATTTCTTGAACTAATTACCAACTCATTGACCAAATAACTTAACTTTTGACCAAAAAGTCAACTTTGGTCAAAATGGCTAATTTCGAATCCAATAACCACCCCGTTGATCTATTGGGTTAACTTTTGACCAAAAATTCAATTTTAGTCAGAAAGTCAATTTTTGACCTAATGGCCAATTATTGACCCAATAAGTCAATCTCTGACCATATAATCAACTTTGGTCAAAATGGTCAATTCTTGACCAAATGACAATCCATTGACCCAATATGTCAACTTTTGACCCAAAAGTCATTTTGGTCAAAATAGTTAATTTTTGACTTAATGAGCACCCATTGACTTAATAGGTCAACTTTTGACCAAAAGGTCAACTTTGGTTAAAATGGTCAATCCCTGACCCATTGACCCAATACGTCAACTTTTGACCAAAAAGTCAACTGTGGTCAAAATGATCAATCCTTAACCCAATGACCAACCCATTGGCCTAATAGGTCAGCTTTTGACCAAAAAGTCAATTTTCATTAAAATTGCCAATTTTCGAATTAATAAGTCAATCTTTGACCAAAAATTCAATTTTCGTCAAAATGGTCAATGCTTGACCAAATGACAATCACGTTGTCCTAATAAGTCCACTTTTGACCAAATAGTCAATTTTGGTTAAAATAATCAATTTTTGACCTAATGAACACCCATTGACCTAATAGGTCAACTTTTTACCAAAATGTCACCTTTGGTCAAATGGTCAATTTTTGACCCAATGACCAACCCATCGACCCAGTAAGTCAACTTTTGACCAAAAAGTCATCTTTGGTCAAAATAGTTAATTCTTGACCAAATTACCAACTCATAGACCAAATAGGTCAACTTTTGACCAAATAGGTCAATTTCTGACCTAATGACCACCACGTTTACCAAATGGGTTAACTTTTGACAAAAAATTCAATTTTGGTCAAAATAGTCAATTTTTGACCTATTAACCAATTATTGACCCAATAAGTAAACGTCAACTTTGGTCAAAATAGTTAATCCTTCACCCAATGACAAACTCATTGACCCAATAGGTCAACATTTGACCAAAAAGTCAATTTTGGTCAAAATAGTAAATTTTTGTCTTAACGACCACCCATTGACCCAATAGGTCAACTTTTGACCAAAAAGTCAACTTTGGTCAAAATGCTAAATTTTTTACCCAATGGCCAACTCATTGACCCAATAGATCAACTTTTGACCAAAATGTCATCTTCGGTCAATGTGGCCAATTCTTGACTGAATTAATAACTCATTGACCAAATAGGTCCACTTTAGACCAAAAAGTAAACTTTGGTCAAAATGGTCAATTTCTGACCTAATGAGCACCTGTTGAATCTAACGGATCAACTTTTGACCAAAAATTTAATTTTGGTCAAAATAGTAAATTTTTGACCTAATGACCAAAATAGTCAATTTTTGATCTAATGACCAATTATCAATCTAACAAGTCAATCTCTCGACCGAAAAGTCAACTTCGGTCAAAATGGTCAATCGTTGACCTAATGACAAACCAATCGATCTAATAGGTCAACTTTTGACAAAAAATCAATTTTGGTCAAAATAGTTAATTTTTGACCTAATGACCACTCATTAACCCAATAAGTCAATTTTGACCTAAAAGTCAACTTCAGTCAAAATATCCAATTTTCGATCGATTGACCACCAATTGACCCAATAGGTCAACTTTTGACAAAATAGTCAACTTTGGTCAAAATGGTCAATTTTTAACCCAATGACCAACCCTTTGAACCAATAGGTCAACTATTAACCAAAAAAGTCATCTTTGGTCATATGGTTAATTCTTAACCCAATTACCAACTCATTGACCAAATAGGTCAACTTTTGACCAAAAAGTTAACTTTGAACAAAATGGTCAAACCCAATGACCTCCTAGTTGATGCAATGACCAACCCATTTACCCAATAGGTCAAATTTCGACTAAAAAGTCAACTTGGTCAAAATGATCAATTTTCGACCAAATAACCATCCCAATGACACAATGGTTCAATTTTCGACCAAAAAGTCATCTTCGGTCAAAATGGTCAACTCTTGACCCAATTACCAACTCATTGACCAAAATGTCAACATTTAACCAAAATGTCAACTTTGGTCAAAATTGTCATTTTGACCCAATGACCACCCCGTTCACCCGATGGGTTTACTTTTAACCAAAAATTCAATCTTTGTAAAAAAAAGACTATTTTTGACCTTATGACCAATTATTGACCTAATAACTCAATCTCTGACTAAATGGTCAACTTTGGTCAAAATGTCAATCCTTGACCCAATCACTAACCCATTGACCCAATAGGTCAACTTTTGACCATAAAGTCAACTTCTAACCAAAAGTCAAATTTTTCTCAAAATAGTCAATTTCTGACCTAAGGAGCACCCATTGACCTAACAACTTTTGACCAAAAAATTATCTTTGCTCAAGATGGTCAATTCTTAAAGCAATTACCAACTCATTAACCAAATAAGTCAACTTTCGAATAAAAGTCAACTTCTGGTCAAAATGATTAATTTCTCATCTAATGAGCCCCACGTTGAGCCAATGAATCAACTTTTCGACCAAAAATTTAATTTTGGTCAAAATAGTCAATTTTTTACCTAATGACCAAAAAAGTCAATTTTTGAATAACTGAACAATTATTGACCCAATAAGTCAATCGCTGACCAAAAAATCAACTTTGGTCAAAATGGTCAATCCTTGACCCAATGACAACCCATTGACCAAATAGGTCAACTTTTGACCAAAAAGTTAATTTTGGTCAAAAAGTTAATTTTGGTCAAAAAGTTAATTTTGGTCAAAAAAGTTAATTTTTGACCTAATGACCACCCATTGACCAAATAAGTCAACTTTTGACTAAAAAGTCAACTTTAGTTAAAATAGTCAATATTTGACCTAATGACCATCCATTGACACTATAGGTCAACATTTGACCAAAAAGCCAACTTTGGTAAAGATGGTCAATTTTTTACCCAATGACTAACCCATTGACCCTATTGATCAACTTTTGACCAAAAAGTCATCTTCGGTCAAAAAGATCAATTCTTGACCTAATTACCAACTCATTGACCAAATAGGTCAACTTATGACTAAAAAGACAACTTTAGTCAAAATTGTCGATTTCTAACCCAACGATCACCCTGTTGACCCAATAGGTCAACTTTTGACAAAAAATTTAATTTTGGTCAAATTAATCAATTTTTATCCTAGTTACCAAAATAATCAAATTTTGAATTTGTGACCAATTATTGACTCAATAAGTCAATCTCTGACTAAACAGTCAACTTTGGTCAAAATAGTCAATCCTTGACCCAATAACAAACTCATTGACCCAATAGGTAAACTTTTGATCAAAAAGTTAATTTTGGTCAAAATAGTTAATTTTTAACCTAATGACCACCCATTGACCCAATAGGTCAACTTTTGAACAAAAAGTCAACTTTATTAAAAATAGTCAATTGTTAACCTAAAGACAACCCATTGACCCAATAGGTCAACTTTTGACTAAAAAGGCAACTTCGATCAAAATGGTTAATTTTTGACCCAGTGACCAACCCATTGACATAATAGATGAACTTTTAACCAAAAAGTCATCGTCGATCAAAATGGTCAATTCTTGACCTAATTACCAACCCATTGATAAAATAGGTCAACTTTTGACCAAAAGTTAACTTTGGTCAAAATTGTCAATTTCTGACCCAATGACCACCCCCTTGAACCAACGAGTCAACTTTTGACAAAAAAATTAATTTTGGTCAAATTAATCAATTTTTGACCTCATGACCAACTATTGACCCAATAAGTCAATCTCTAACCAAAAAGTCAACTTCGATCCAAATGGTCAATCCTTGACCCAATGACCAACCCATTGACCAAATAGGTAAACTTTTGACCAAAAAGTCAACTTTGGTCAAATTAGTCAATCCTTGACCCAATGACCAATCCATTGACTCAATAGGTCAACTTTTGACGAAAAAGTCAATTTTCATCAATAAAGTCAGTCTTTGACCTAATGACCAATTAATGACCCTGTAAGCTAATCTCTAACCAAAAAGTCAACTTAGATCAAAATGGTTCATTATTGACCCAATGACCAACCATTTGACCCAATAGTTTAACTTTTGACAAAAAAGTCAACTTTGGTCAAAGTGGTCAATTTCTGACCCAATGACCAACCCATTGACTTAATAAGTTCACTTTTGACCAAAAAGTAAACTTTGTTCAAAATGGTCAATTCTTGACCCAATGACCAATTCATCAATCTAATAGGTCAACTTTTGACCAAAAAATCATTTTTAGTCAAAATAGTCAAATTTTGACCTAATAACCAATTGTTGACCCAGAAAGCCAGTCTCTGACAAAAAAGTAAACTTTGGTCAAAATGATCAATGATTGACCTAATAAGTCAACTTTTGACCAAAAAGTAAACTTTGGTCAAAATGATCAATCCTTGACCCAATGACCAACCCATTGGCCTAATAGGTTAAAATTTGACCAAAAAGTCAATTTTGGTCAAAATAATCAATTTTTCAATTAAACACCAATTATTGCCCCAATAAATTAATCTCTGACCAAAATGTCAATTTTGTTTAAAATGGGCAATTCTTGACCCAATGACAAACACATTGAGCCAATAAGTTAACTTTTGACCAAAAAGTCAATGTTGGTCAAAATAGTCAATTTTTAACCTAATGAACACCCATTGACCCAATAGGTCATCTTTTGACAAAAGAGTCAAATTTGGTCAAAATGGTCAATTTTAGACCCAATGACCAACCCATTGAACCAAAAGGTCAACTTGTGACAAAAAAGTCATCTTTGGTCAAAATGGTCAACTCTTGACCAAATTACCAACTCATTGACCAAATTGGTTAACTTTTGACCAAAAAGTCAACTTTTGAAAAAATGGTCAATTTCTGACTCAATGACCACCCCGTTTACCTAATGGGTTAACTGTGGACAAAAATATCAATTTTGGTCGAAATAGTTTATGTTTGACCTAATGACAAAATATTGACCCAAAAAGTTAATCCTGGTCAAATAGTTAACTTACGTCAAAATGGTCAATCATCGACCTAATGACAAACCCATCGACCTAATAGTCGCTTTCGACCAAAAAGTCAATTTTTGAAGTTATCTGCCAATCCATCGATCCAATAGGTCAACTTTTGACCAAAAAGTTAACTTCAAGTTAAAATGGTCAATTTTCGACCCATGACCAACCCTTTCGACCCAATAGATCAACTTTTGACCAAAAAGTCATCTTTGGTAAAGATGGTCAATTCTTGACTCAATTACCAACTCTTTAACCAAATAGGTCAACTTTTGATTAAAAAGTCAACTTTGGTCAAAATGATGAATTTCTAACCCAATGAGGCCCCCGTTGACCCAATGGATCAACTATTGACCAAAAATTTAATAATGGGCAAAATAGTCAATTTTTGAACTAGTGACCAAAATAGTCAATTTTTGAATTTATGACCAATTATTGACCCAATAAGTCAATCTCTGACTAAAAAGTCAACTTTGGTTAAAATGGTCATTCCTTGTCCCAATAAGAAACCCATTGACCCAATAGGTCAACTTTCGACCAAAAAGTTAATTTCGGTCAAAATAGTTAATTTTTGACCTAATGACCATCCATTTACACAATTTGTCAACTTTTGAACAAAAATTCAACTTTGGTCAAAATAGTCATTTTTTACCTAATGACCAATTATTGACCCAATAATTCAATCTTTGACCAAAAAGTCAACTTCCGTCAATGTGGTCAATCCTTGACCCAATGACCAACCCATTGGCCCAATAGGTCAACTTTTGACCAAGAAATCAATTTTGGTCTAAATAGTCGATTTTTTACCTAATGACCAATTACTGACCTAATAATCCAATCTCTCACTAAAAAGTCTACTTTGGTCAAAATGGTTAATCCTTGACCCAATGACCAACCCATTAACCAAATAGGTCAACTTTTGACTAAAAAGCCATCTTTGGTCAAAATGGTCAATTCTTGACCCAATTCCAACTCATTGACCAATTGGGTCAACTTTTGACCAAAAAGTCAACTATGGTCAAAATGGTTAATTTCTGAACCAATGACCACCCAGTTGACCCAATGGGTTAACTTTTAACCAAAAATTCACGTTTGGTCATAATTGGTCATTAAATTGTCAATTTTTGACCTAATGACCAATTATTGACCTAATAAATCAATCTCTGACAAAAACGTCAACTATGGTCAAAATGGTCAATCCTTGATGCAATGACAAATCCGTTGACCCAATAGGTCAACTTTTGACCAAAAAGTCAAATTAGGTCAAAAAGAGTAAATTTTGGTCAAAATAGATAATTTTGGTAAAAATAGTTAATTTTTGAACGAATGACCACCCATTGACCCAATAGGTTAACTTTTGACAAAAAAGTCAACTTTGGTCAAAATGTTCAATTTTTTGCCCAATGATGAACTCATAGACCAAATTGATCCACTTTTGACCAAAAAGTCATCTTCGGTAAAAATGGTCAATACTTGGCCTAATTACCAACTCATTGACTAAATATGTCAATTTTTGACAAAAAAGTCAACTTTGGTCAAAATGGTGAATTTCTGACCCAATGACAACCCTGTTCCCCGAATGGGTTAACTTTTGACCAAAAATTCAATTTTGGTCAACATAGGTCAAGTTTTGACCAAAAAGTCATCTTTAGTCAAAAAGATCAATTTCTGCCCCAATGACCACCACGTTCACCCAATGGGTTAACTTTTGACCAAAAATTCAATTTTGGTCAAAATAGTCAATTTTTTACCTAACGACCAATTATAGACCCAATAAGTAAATCTCTCACCAAAAAGTCAACTTTTGTCAAAATGGTCAATTCTTGACCCAATGACAAACCCATTGACCCAATAGGTCAACTTTTTGCCAAAATGTCAATTTTGGTTAAAATAGTCAATTTTTGACTTAGTGACCACCCATTGACCCAATAGATCAACTTTTGACCAAAAAGTAAATTTGGTCAAAATAGTCAATTTTTGACATAATGCCTAATTGTTGACTCAGTAAGCCAATCTCTGACCAAAAACTCAACTGTGGTCAAAATGGTCAATCCTTGACCCAATGACCAACCCATTGACCAATGACTAACCCATCAATCTAATAGTCAACTTTGACTAAAACGTCACCTATGGTTAAAATGATCAATCCTTGACCCAATGACCAACCATTGGCCTAATAGGTCAACTTTTGACCAAAAAATTAATTTTGGTCAAAATAGTCAATTTTTGAATTAATGAACTATTGACCCAATAAGTCAATCTGTGATAAAAAAAGTCAACTTTGGTCAAAATGGTCAATCCTTGACCCATTAGGTCAACTTTAGTCAAAATGGCCAATTTTTTACCCAATGACCAACGCATTGACCCAATAGATCAACTTTTGACCAAAAATAAATCTTCGAGCAAAATGGTCAATTGTTGACCTAATTACCAACTTATTGACTAAATAGGTCAACTTTTGAAAAAAAAGTCAACTTTGTTAAAAAGGGTAAATTTTTGACCCAATGACCTCCCCATTGACCCAATAATTAATTTTGACCTAATGACTAATTATTGACCCAATAAGTCAATCACTGACCAAAATGTCAGGTTTGGTAAAAATGGTCAATCCTTGACCCAATGACTACTCCATCGACCCAATAGTCAACTATCGACCAAAAAAGTCAACTTTGGTCAAAATGGTCAATCATCGACCCAATGACCAACCCATCGACCTAATAAGTTAACTTTCGACCGTAAAGTAAATTTTTGTCAAAATAGCTAATTTTTGACCTATTGACCAATCTCTGACCAAAAAGTCAACATTGGTAAGAATGATTAATTTTTGACCCAATGACAAATCCACTGACCCAATAAGTCAACTTTTGACCAAAAAATAAACTTTGGTCAAAATGGTCAATTTCTGACCCAATAACCATCCTATTGACCCAAAAGGTCAACTTTTGACCAAAAAGTCAACTTTGGTCAAAATGGTTAAACCTTGATCCAATAACCAACCCATTGACTCAATAGGTCAACTTTTGACCAAAAAGACAATTTTGGTCAAAATAGTCAAGTTTTCACCAAATGACCCCCCTTTTAAAAAAATTGTCAACTTTTGACTAAAAAGTCAACTTTGGTCAAAATGGTCAATTTTTTACCCAATGACCAACCCATTTACCAAGTAGGCCAACTTTTGACCAAAATGTCAAAATAGTCAATTCTTTACCCAATGACCAATGCATTGACCCGATAGGTCAACTTTTGAACAAAACGTCAATTTGCATCAAAATAGTCAATTTTTAACCTAATAAGAAAATAATTGTCATTCCTTGACCCAATGACAAACCAATCGACCTAACAGTCAACGCTCAACAAAATGATAACTTTAGTCAAATTGGCAAATCCTCGACAGTAACAACCAACCCCCGACCTAATCAGATCGACTTTCGACCAAAAAGTAAATTTTGGTTAAAATAGTAAATTTTGACTTAATTACTCAATTATCGGCCCAATAAGTCAACTTTCGACCAAAAAGTCAACTTTCGTCAAAATGGTAAAACCTCGACCCAATAACCAACTCCATCGCCCAATAGATCAACTTTCGACCAAAAGTCAATATCAGTCAAAATAAGTAACTTTCGACTTAATTACTAATTATTAACCCAATAGGTCAACTTTCGACCAAAATGTCAACTTTGGTCAAAATGGTCAATCCTCGATCCAATGACTCAAATCTATCGACCCAATAGATCAACTTTTGATCAAAAAGTTAACTTTGGCCAAAATGGTCAATCCTCGACCCAAAGACCAACGCATCGACCAAATAGACAACTTCGGACCAACCCATCGACCTAATAAACAACCCATCGACCAAACAGTCAACTTTCGACCAAAAAGTTAACTTTGGTCAAAATGGTCAATTTTCGACCCAATGACCATCCCATCGATCCAATAGTCA
This sequence comes from Papilionanthe hookeriana x Papilionanthe teres, assembly GCA_022702705.1. NCBI lineage: Eukaryota > Viridiplantae > Streptophyta > Magnoliopsida > Asparagales > Orchidaceae > Papilionanthe > Papilionanthe hookeriana x Papilionanthe teres. The sequence continues at coordinate 68,410,527 of CM040431.1, forward strand.
ACTTTCGACCAAAAAGTCATCTTTGGTCAAAATGGTAAAATTCATGACCCAATTACAAACACATCGACCAAATAAAGTTAACTTTCAACAAAAATTCAACTTCGGTCAAAATGGTCAATTTATGACCCAATGACCTCCCCGTCGATCCAATAGGTTTACTTCGAGTCTGAATATAATTTTGTCAAAACAATCAATTTTCGACCTAATGATCAAATTTCAATCTAATAAGTCAATCTCGACCAAAAAGTCAACTTTGGTCAAAATAGTCAATCCTTGACCCAATGACAAACTCATTGACCTAACAAGTTAAATATTGACCAAAAAGTTAATTTTTGTCAAAAAGTCAAATTTTGACCTAATGACCACCCATTCACCCAATAGGTCAACTTTTGACCAAAAAGTCAACTTTGGTCAAAATGGTCAATTTTTGACTCAATGACACACCCTTTCGACCCAATCGATCAAATTTCGATCAAAAATCATCTTCGGTCAAAGTGGACAATTCTAACCCAATTACCAACTCATCGACCAAATAGGTCAACTTTTGACCAAAAAGTCAACTTTGGTCAAAATGGACAATTTTTGACCCGATGACCACCCCTTGACCCAATGGGTAAACTTTTGACAAAAAATTTAATTTTAGTCAAAATAATCAATTTTTGACCTAATGACCAATTATTGACCCAATAAGTCAATCTCTGACCAAAAGGTCAACCTTGGTCAAAATGAGCAATCCTTGACGCAATGACCAGCCTATTGACCCAATAGGTCAATTGTTAACCAAAAAGTTAACTTTGGTCAAAATGGTCAATTCTTGACCCAATTACCAACCCACTCATCCAATAGGCCAACTTTTGGCCAAAAAATTAATTTTGGTCAAAATAGTAAATTTTTGACCTAATGACCAATTATTTACCCAGTAACCAAACTCTGACCAAAAAGTCAACTTTGGTCAAAATGACCTATCCTTGACCCATTGACCATCCCATTGACCCAACAGGTCAACTTTGCACCAAAAGGTCAACTTTGGTCAAAAAGATCAATCCTTAACTCAATGACCAACCCATTAGTCTAATAGGTTAACTTTGGACCAAAAAGTCAGTTTTGGTCAAAATAGACAAATTTTAAATTAATGACTAATTACTGACCCAATAAGTAAATCTCTGACAAAAAAGTGAATTTTGGTCAAAATGGTCAATCTTTGACCCAATGATAAACTAATTTACCCAATAGGTCAACATCTGACCAAAAAGTTAATTTTGTTCAAAAAAGTCAATTTTTGACCTTATGACCACCCATTGACCTAATAGGTTAACTTTTGACAAAAAATTCAATTTTGGTCAAAATGGTCAATTTTTTACCCAATGACCAACCCATTGACCCAATAGGTCAAATTTTTACTAAAAACTCGTATTTGGTCTAAATGGTCAATTCTTGACCCAATTACTAACCCATTGACCAAATAGGTTAACTTTTGACCAAAAAGTCAACTTTGGTCAAAAGGTCAATTTCCGACCCAATGTTCACCCCGTTGACCCAATGGGTTAGCTTTTGACCAAAAATTCAATTTTGGTTAAAATAGTCAATTTTTGATTAATGACCAATTATCGATCTAATAAGTCAATCTCTCGACCAAAAGTCTACTTCGTCAAAAAGGTCAATCCTTGACCCAATGATAAACCCATTAAACCAATAAGTCAACTTGACCAAAAAATTTATTTTGGTCAAAATAATCAATTTTTACCCATCGACCACTCATTCACCCAATTGGTTAACTTTTGACCAAAAAGTCAATTTGGATAAAATGGTCAATTTTCGACCTAATGACTAACCCGTTGACCCAAAAGATCAACTTTCGACTCGTAATGTCCCAATTACTAACTCATCGACCACATAGGTCAACTTTCGACAAAAAGTGAACTTCGGTCAAAATGGACAATTTCTGATCTAATGACCACCCCATCGATCTAATAAGTGAACTTTGGTCAAAATAAAGTTAACTTTTGATCAAAAAGTCATCTTCGTCAAAATGGATCAATTTCTGACCTAACCTCCGCCCCTGATGTAATCTAATCGGTTAACTTTTCACCAAAAAATTAATTTTGGTCACACATACTCAATTTTCGATCTAATGGCCAATTATCGATCCAATAAGTCAATCTCTAACCAAAAAGTCAACTTTGTCAAAATGGTCAATACTCGTCCTAATGACAAACTCATCGACCCAATAGGTCAACTATTGACCAAAAAGTTAATTTTGGTTAAATAATCAAATTTTGACTTTATGACCACCCATTGACCCAATAGATCAACTTTTGAACAAAAAGTCAATTTTGGTCAAAATAATCAATTTTTGACCTATTGACCAACTATTGACCAGTAAGTCAATCTCTAACCAAAAAGTAAACTTTGGTCAAAATGGTCAATCATTGACCCAACAACTAACCTATTGACCCAATAGGTCAACTTTTGACCAAAAAGTCAACTTTGGTCAAAATGATCAATCTTTGACCCAATGACCATCCCATTGGTCTAATAGGTCAACTTTTGACTAAAAAGTCAATTTTGGTCAAAATAGACAATTTTTGAATTAATGACCAATTATTGACCCAATATGTAAATCACTAACCAAAAAGTCTATTTTGGTCGAAATGGTCAATTATTGACCAATTGATTAACCCATTGACCCAATAAGTCAACCTTTAACCAAAAAGTCAACTTTGGTCAAAATGGTCAATTTTTGACCTAATGACCAATTATTGACCGAGTAAGTTAATCTCTAACCAAAAAGTCAACTTTGTTCAAAATGATTAATATTTGACCAAATGACAAACCCATTGACCAAATATGTCAAATTTTGACCAAAAAGTTAACCTTTGTTAAAATGGTCAATTTCTGACCCAATGACCAACCCATTGATCCAATAGGTGAACTTTTGACCAAAAAGTCAACTTTGGTCAAAATAGTCAAACCATAACCCAATGACCAACTCATTGACCAAATATGTCAACTTTCGATCAAAAAGTCAACTTTGGTCAAAATAGTCAAATTTCGACCAAATGACCACCCATCGATTAAATAGTCAACTTTTGACTAAAAAGTCATCTTTTGTCAAAATGATCAATTTTTTACCATTTGACCCAATAGGTCAACTTTGACCAAAAAGTCAACTTTGGTCAAAATGGACAATGCTTCACCAATGACCAACGCATTAACCTAATAGGTCAACTTTTGAACAAAATATCAATTTTGGTAAAAATAGTCAATTTTGACCTAATGACCAATTATTGACCCAATAAGTCAATCTCTGACCAAAACGTCAACTTTGGTCAAAATGTTCAATCCTACACCCAATGACAAACCAATTGACCCAATAGGTCAACTTTTGACCAAAAAGTCAACTTTGGTCAAAATGGTAAATTCTTGACCCAATAACCAACACACTGACCCAATAGATCGACTTTTGAGCAAAAAGTCAATTTTGGTCAAAATAGTAAATTTATAACTTAATGACCAAGTATTGGCCCAATAGGATAACTTTTGATAAAATAAGCCAACTTTGGTCAAAATGGTCAATCCTTGACTCAATGACCAATCCTTTGACCCAATATGTCAACTTGTGACCAAAAAGTCAACTTTGGTCAAAATGGTCAATCCTTGACCCAATGACCAACTCATTGACCCAAAAATACAACTTTTGACCAAAAAGTTAATTTTGGCCAAAATTATTAATTTTTTACCTAATGACCACCTGATTGAACCTAATGGTTAACTTTTGAACAAAAAGTCATATTTGGTCAAAATGGTCAATTTCTTACACAATGACCTCAATGTCAACTTTGGTTAAAAAACTCAATCCTTGATCTAATGACCAACACATTGACCCAATTTGTCAACTTTTGACTAAAAAGTCAACTTTGGCCAAAATGGTTAATCCTCGATCCAATAATAAAAACAATGACAAAATAGGTCAACTTTTCACCAAAAAGTCAATTTTGCTTAAAATTGACAATTTTTTACCTAATGACCCGCTCATTGACCTAAATAGGTCGACTTTTGACCCAAAATATAACTTTGGTCAAAATAGTCAATCCTTGACACCAATAACCAACCCATTGACTCAATAAGTAAAATTTTGACCAAAAAGTGAATTTTGGTCAAAATAGTCAATCTCGACCTACAGCACCAATTATCGACCTAAAGAAGTCAATATATGACCGTAAAGTCAACTTTGGTCAAAATGGCCAATCCTCGACCCAATGACCAACCCATCGACCTAACAGTCAATTTTCGACAAAAAGTCAACTTTGGTCAAAATGATCAATCCTTGACTCATGACCAACCCATTGGCCTAATAGGTCAACTTTTGACCAAAAAGTCAATTTTGATCAAAATAGTCAATTTTTGAATTAATGACTAATTATTGACCCAATAAGTCAATCTCTGACCAAAAAGTCAACTTTGGTCAATCGTTGACCCAATGATAAACCCATTGACCTAATAAGTCATCTTTTGACCAAAAAGTCAATTTTAGTCAAAATAGTCAATTTTTGACCTAATGAACACCCATTGACCCAATAGATCAACTTTTGACCAAAAAGTTATCTTTGGTTAAAATAGTTAATTCTTGACTAAATTACCATGTCATTGACCAAATAGGTTAACTTTTGATCAAAAAGTCAACTTTAGCCAAAATGGTCAATTTCTGATCTAATGACCACCCTGTTGACCCAATGTGTGAACATTTGACAAAAAATTCAATTTTGGTCGAAATAATCAATTTTTAACCTAATGACCAATTATTGATCTAATAAGTCAATCTTTGACCAAAAAGTCGACTTTGGTAGATATGGTCAGTCCTTGACCAAATGACAAACCCATTGACACAATAGGCCAACTTTTGACCAAAAAGTCTACTTTGGTCAAAATTGTCAATCCTTGATACAATGACGAACCCATTGACCCAATAGGTTAACTTTTGACAAAAAGTCAAATTTGGTTAAAATTATTAATTTTAACCCAATGAACAACCAATTGACCTAATAGATCAACTTTTGACCAAAAAGTCATCTTTTGTCAAAAAGGTCAATTCTTGACGCAATTACCAACTCATTGACCATGTAGGTCTACTTTTGACCAAAATGTCAACTTTAGTCAAAATGGTCAATTTCTGACCCAATGAGCACCCCGTTGACCTAATGGATATTCTTTTGACCAAAAATTTAATTTTTACCAAAATAGTCAATTTTTGAATTAATGACCAATTATTTACCCAATATGTTAATCTCTTACCAAAAGTCAACTTTACTCAAAATGGTCAATCCTTGACCCAATGACAAACCCATTGACCTAATAGGTCAATTTTTGACAAAAAGTCAATTTTGGTCAAAATAGTCAATTTTCGACCTAACGACCACTCATTGACCCAATAGGTCAACTTTTGACCAAAAAGTCAACGTTGGTCAAAATGGTCAATTTTTGACCCAATGACCAACACATTGACTTAATAGATCAATATTTGACCAAAAAGTCTTCTTCAGTCAAAATGGTCAATTCTTGACCCAATTACCAACTCATTGACCAAATATGTTAACTTTTCACCAAAAAGTCAACTTTGGTCAAAATGGTCAATTTTCGACCCAATGACAACCCCGTTCACCCAATGTGTTAACTTTTGCACAAAAATTCAACTTTGGTTCAAATATGTCAACTTTTGACCAAAAAGTCATCCTTGGTCAAAATGGTCAATTCTTGACCAAATTACCAACTAATTGACCAAATTGGTCAACTTTTGACCAAAAAGTCAACTTTAGTGAAAATGGTCAATTTCTGACCCAATGACCCCCCCCCCGTTTACCCAATGGGCTAATTGTGGAACAAAATATCAATTTTGGTCGAAATAGTCAAATTTTGACCTAATGACAAAACATTGACCCAATATGTTAATCTCTGACCAAAAAGTCAACTTTGGTCAAAATGGTCATTCTTTGACCCAATGACAAACCCATTGACCCAATAGGTCACCTTTTAACCATAAAGTTAATTTTTGACTTAAAGACCACCCATTGACCTAATAGGTCAACTTTTGACCAAAAAGTTAACTTTGGTTAAAATGGTTAATTTTCGACCCATTGACCAACCCGTTGACCCAATAGATCAACTTTTGACCAAAAAGTTATCTTCAGTCAAAATGGTCAATTCTTGATGCAATTACTATGTTAATCTCTGACCAAATAGGTCAACTTTTGACTAAAAAGCCATCTTCTGTCAAAATGGTCAATTTCTGACCTAACGACCACCCCGTTGACCCAATGGGTCAACTTTTGACAAAAAATTTAATTTTGATCAAATTAATCAATTTTTATCCTGATGACCAAAATTGTCAATTTTTGAATTAGTGACCAATTATCAACTCAATAAGTCAATCTCTGACTAAAAAGTCAACTTTGGTCAAAATGGTTAACACTTGACCCAATAAAAAACCCATTGACCCAATTGGTCAACTTTTGATCAAAAAGTCAATTTTGGTCAAAATAGTAAATTTTTTACCTAATGACACTCATTGACCCAATAGGTCAACTTTTGAACAAAAAGTCAATTTTGGTCAAAATAGTCAATTTTTTACCTATTGACTAATTATTGACCCAAAAGGCAACTTCGGTCAAAATGGTCAATTTTTAACCTAATAGCCAACCCATTGACGTAATAGATCAACTTTTGACGAAAAATTCATCATCGGTCAAAATGGTCAATTTTTGACCTAATTACCAACTCATTGACCAAATAGGTCAACTTTTGACCAAAAAGTCAAATTTAGTCAAAATGGTCAATTTCTGACCCAACGACCACCCTATTTACCGAATGGGTCAAATTTTGACAAAAAATTTGATTTTGGACAAATTAATCAATTTTTGACCTAATGACCAATTATTGACCCAATAAGTTAATCTGTGACCAAAAAGTCCACTTCGATCAAAATGGTTAATCCTTGACCCAATGACCAACCAATTGACCAAATAGGTGAACTTTTGACCAAAAAGTCAACTTTGGTCAAAATGGTCAATCCTTGACCCAATGACCATCCCATTTACCCAATAGGTCAACTTTTGACCAAAAAGTCAATTTTTGTCAATATAGTCAGTTTTTGACTTAATGACCAATTATTGACCCAGTAAGCAAATCTCTGACCAAAAAGTCAACTTAGGTCATAATGGTTAATTTTTCACCCAATGATAAACCCATTAAACCAATAGTTTAACTTTTGACCAAAAAGTCAACTTTGGTCAAAATGGTCAATTTCTGACCCAATGACCAACCCATTGACTTAAAAGGTCAACTTTTGACCAAAAAGTCAATTTTGTTCAAAATGGTCAATTCTTGACCTAATGATCAATTCATTGACCTAATAGGTCAACTTTTGACCAAAAAATCAATTTTGGTCAAAATAGTCAATTTTTGACCTAATGACCAATTATTGACCCAGTAAGTTAATCTCTGACAAAAAAGTAAACTTTGGTCAAAATGGTCAATCATTCACCCAATGACTAACCCATTGACCCAATAGGTCAACTTTTGACCAAAAAATCAACTTTGGTCAAAATGATCAATCCTTGACCAAATGACCAACACATTGGCCTAAAAGGTCAAACTTTGACCAAAAAGTCAATTTTGGTCAAAATAGACAATTTTTAAATTAATCTCCAATTATTGACATAAAAAGTCAATCTCTGACCAAAAAGTATACTTTGTTAAAAATGGTTAATCCTTGACCCAATGACAAACTCATTGACTCAATAAGTTAACTTTTGACCAAAAAGTCAGTGTTGGTCAAAATAGTCATTTTTTAACCTAATGAACACCCATTGACCAAATAAGTCAACTTTTGACCAAAAAGTCAACTTTGGTCAAAATGGTCAATTTTTGACCCAATTACCAACCCATTGACCCAATATGTCAACTTTTGACCAAAAAGTCATCTTTGGTCAAAATGGTCAATTCTAGACTAAATTACCAACTCATTAACCAAATAGGTCAACTTTTGACCGAAAGTCAACTTTGGTCAAAATGGTCAATTTCTGACCCAATGACCACATCGTTTACCCAATGGGTTAACTGTGGACCAAAATATCAATTTTGGTCGAAATAGTTAATTTTTGACCTAATGACAATTTTAGCCCCATAAGTTAATCTCTGGCAAAAAAAGTCAACTTTGGTCAAAATGGTTAACCATTGACCCAATGACAAACCCATTGACCCAATAGGTCACCTTTTGACCAAAAAGTCAATTTTTGACTTAACTACCACCCATTAACCCAATATGTCAACTTTTGACCAAAAAGTTAACTGTTTAAAATGGTCAATTTTTGACCCAATGACCAACCCTTTGACCCACTAGATCAGCTTTTGACCAAAAAGATATCTTTGGTCAAGATGGTCAACTCTTGACTCAATTACCAACTCATTGACTAAATAGGTCAACTTTTGACTAAAAAGTCAACTTTGGTCAAAATGATCAATTTCTGACCCAATGAGCCCCCCGTTGACCCAATGGATCAACTTTTGATCAAAAATTTAATTTTGTTCATAATAGTCAATTTTTGACCAAATGCCCAAGAAAATCAAATTTTGATATAATGACCAATTAAAGACCCAATAAGTCAATCTTTGACTAAAAAGTCAACTTTGGTCAAAATGGTCAATCCTTGACCCAATGACAAACCCATTGACCCAATAGGTTAACTTTTGACTTCAATTTTGGTCAAAATAGTTAATTTTTTATCAAATGACCAACCATTGACCCAATAGGTCAACTTTTCATCAAAAAGTCAACTTTAGTCAAAATAATCAATTTTTAACCCATTGGCCCAATAGGTCAACTTTTGACCAAAAAGTCAACTTTGGTCAAAATGGTCAATTTTTGCCCCAATGACCAACCTATTGACCCAATAGGTCAACTTTGGTCCAAATTGTCAATTTTTGACTCAATGACCAACCATTTGACCCAATGGGTTTACTTTTGACCAAAAAGTTAACTTTGGTCAAAATGGTCAATCCCAGACCCAATGACAAACTCATTGACCCAATAGGTCAACTTTTGACCAAAAAGTCAATTTTGGTCAAAATAGTCAATTTTTGACTTAATGACCACCCATTGACTCAATAGGTCAACTTTTGACCAAAAAGTCAACTTTGATCAAAATTGTCAAGTTTTGACCCAATGACTAACCCTTTGACCCAATAGATTAACTTTTGACCAAAAAGTCTTCTTTGGTCAAAAAGGTCAATTCTTGACGTAATTACCAACTCATTGACCAACTAGGTCAAGTTTTGACCAAAAAGTCAACTTTGTTCAAAATGGTCAATTTCTGACCCAACGAGCACCCCGCTGACTCAATGGATCAACTATTGATAAAAATTTAATTTTTGGTAAAAAAGTCAATTTTTGACCTAGTGACCAAAATACTCAATTTTTGAATTAATGACTAATTATTGACCCAATAAGTCAATCTCTCACTAAAAAGTCAACTTTGGTCAAAATGGTCGATCCTTGACCCAATAAGAAACCCATTGACCCAAAAGGTCAACTTTTGACCAAAAAGTCAATTTTAGTCAATATAGTTAATTTTTGACCTAATGACCATCCATCAATAATAACAGTCAACTTTTGAACAAAAAGTTAACTTTGGTTAAAATAGTTAATTTTTGACATAATGACCAATTATTGACCCAATAATTCAATATCTGACCAAAAAGTCAACTTCAGTTAAAATGGTCAATCCTTGACCCAATGATCAACTCATTGACCCTATAGGTCAACTTTTGACCAAAAAGTTAACTTTGATCAAAATGGTCAATCCTTGACCCAATTACCAACTCATTGGCCCAATAGGTCAACTTTTGACCAAAAAGTCAATTTTAGTGAAAATAGTTAATTTTTGACCTAATGACCAATTACTGATCCAGTAATCTAGTCTCTGACCGAAAAGTCTACTTTGGTTAAAATGAACAATCCTTGACCCAATGACAAACCCATCGACCCAATATGTCAACTTTTTACCAAAAAGTCAACTTTGGTCAAAATGATCAATCCTTGACCCAATGACCAACCTATTTGCATAATAGGTTAACTTTTGACCAAAAAGTTAATTTTAGTCAAAATAGTCAATTTTTGAATTAATGACCAATTATTAATCTAAAAATCAATCTCCGACTAAAAATCAATTCTTAACCCAATGACAAACCTATCGAACGAATAGGTCAACATTTGACCAAAAAGTCAATTTTGGTCAAAATAGTCAATTTTCGACCTAATGACTACCCATTGACCCAATAGCTCAACTTTTGACCAAAAAGTCAACTTTCGTCAAAATGGTCAATTTTTCACCCAATGACCAACCCATTGACCCAATAGGTCAACTTTAGATTAAAAAGTCATCTTTGATCAAAATGGTCAATTCTTGACCCAATTACCAAATCATTGACCAAATATGTCAACTTTTGACCAAAAAGTCAACTTTGGTCAAAATGGTCAATTTCTGACCCAAGGCCACCCCGTTGACTCAATGGGTTAACTTTTGATCAAAATTTAATTTTGGTCAAAATAGTCGATTTTTGACCTAATGACCAATTATTGACCCGATAAGTCAATCTGTCACAAAAACATCAACTATGGTCAAAATGATCAATCCTTGACGCAATAACAAACCTGTTGACCGAATATGTCAACTTTTGACCAAAAAATTAATTTATGTCAAAATAGTAAATTTTGGTCAAAATAAGCAATTTTGGTAAAAAAGTAATTTTTTTACCGAATAACCACCCATTCACCCAATAGGTCAACTTTTGACCAAAATGTCAACTTTGGTCAAAATGTTCAGTTTTATTACCCAATGATGAACCTATTGACGAAATTGATCAACTTTTGACCAAAAAGTCATCTTCGGTCAAAATGTCAATTCTTAATGCAATTACTAACTCATTGACCAAATAGATCAATTTTTGACAAAAAAGTCAACTTTGGTCAAAAAGGTGAATTTCTGACCCAATGACCACCAGTTCACCGAATGTGTTAACTTTGACCAAAAATTCAATTTTGGTCCAATTAGGTCAAGTTTTGACCAAAAAGTTATCTTTGATCAAAATGATCAATTTCTGACCCAATGACCACCACGTTGACCCAATGGGTTAACTTTTGACCAAAAATTGAATTTTGGTCAAAATAGTCAACTTTTTACCTAATGACCAATTATTGACCCAATAAGTAAATCTCTCACCAAAAAATCAACTTTGGTCAAAATGGTCAATCCTTGACCCAATGACAAACCCATTGACCCAATAGGTCAACTTTTCACCTGAAAGACAATTTTTGTCAAAAAAGTAAATTTTTGATTTAATGACCACCCATTGACCCAATAGATCAACTTTTGACCAAAAAGTAAATTAGGTCAAAATATTAAATTTTTGACCTAATGACCAATTAATGATCCAACAAGCCAATCTCTGGCCAAAAAGTCAACTTTGGCCAAAACCGTCAATCCTTGACCCAAGGACCAACCCATTAACCCAATAGGTAAACTTTTGACCAAAAAATCAACTTTGGTCAAAATGATCAATCCTTGACCCAATGACCAAACATTGGCCTAATAGGTCAACTTTTGACCAAAAAATCAATTTTGGTCAAAATAGTCAATTTTTGAATTAATGACAATTATTGACCCAATAAGTCAATCTGTGATAAAAAAGCCAACTTTGGTCAAAATGGTCAATCCTTGACCCAATAGGTCAAATTTTGACCAAAAAGTCAATTTTGGTCAAACTAGTCAATTTTTGACCTAATGACCACCCATTTACCCAATTGTTCAACTTTTGACCAAAAAGTCAACTTTGGTCAAAATGGTCAATTTTTGAGCCAATGACCAATCCATTTACCCAATATATCAACTTTTGACCAAAAATTCTTCTTGGTTCAAAATGGTCAATTCTTGACTCAATTACCAACTCATTGACCAAAAAGGTCAACTTTTGACAAAAAAATCAACTTTGGTCAAGAGGGTAAATTTCTTACCCAATGACCACCCAATTGACCTAATAATTAATTTTTGACCTAATGACCAATTATTGACCCAATAAGTCAATCACTGGCCAAAATGTCAACTTCGGTAAAAATGATCAATCCGTGACCTAATGACCAACCCCAGACCAAATAGGTCAACTTTTGACCAAAAAAGACAACTTTGGCCAAAATGGTTAATCCTTGACCCAATAACCAACCCATTGACCAAATAGGTCAACTTTTGACGAAAAAGTAAATTTTTGTCAAAATAGTCAATTTTTGACATAATGACCAATCTTTGATCAACAAGTCAACATTGCTCAAAAAGGTTAATTTTTGACCCAATGACAAATTCATTGACCTAATAGGTCAACTTTTGACAAAAAAGACAACTTTGGTCAAAATGGTCAATTTCTGACATAATAATCAACCCATTGACCCAATACGTCAACTTTTGACCAAAAAGTCAACTTGGGTCAAAATGATCAATCCTTGGCCATGACCAACACATTGGCATAATAGGTCAACTTTTGACCAAAAAAGTCAATTTTGGTCAAAATAGTCAATTTTTGAATTAATGACCAACTATTGACCCAATAAGTCAATCTTTGACCAAAAAGTCAACTTTGGTCAATCGTTGACTCAATGACAAACCCATTGACCTAATAAGTCATCTTTTGACCAAAAAGTCAATTTTAGTCAAAATAGTCAATTTTTGACCTAATGAACACCCATTGACCCAATAGGTCAACATTTGACCAAAACGTTATCTTCAGTCAAAATAGTCAAATTTTGACTAAATTACCATCTCATTGACCAAATAGGTTAACTTTTGACCAAAAAGTCAACTTTAGCCAAAATGGTCAATTTCTGACCTAATGACCACCCCGTTGACAGAATGTGTGAACATTTGACCAAAAATTCAATTTTGGTCGAAATAATCAATTTTTAGCCTAATGACCAATTATTGACCCAATAAGTCAATCTCTGACCAAAATGTCAACTTTGGTAGAAATGGTCAATTCTTGACCCAATGACAAACCCACTGACCCAATAGGTCAACTTTTGACCAAAAAGTCTACTTTGGTCAAAATTGTCAATCCTTAATTCAATGACAACCCATTGACCCAATAGGTTAAGTTTTGACGAAAAGTCAAGTTTGGTTAAAATAGTTAATTTTGACCCAATGAACAACCAATTGACCCAATAGATCAACTTTTGACCAAAAAGTCCTCTTTTGTCAAAAATGTCAATTCTTGACGCAATTACCAACTCATTGACCAAGTAGGTCAACTTTTGACCAAAAAGTCAACTTTGGTCAAAATAGTCAATTTCTGACCCAATGAGCACCCCGTTGATCTAATGGATCATCTTTTGACAAAAAATTTAATTTTTGCCAAAATAATCAATTTTTGAATTAATAACCAATTATATACCCAATAAGTTAATCTCTTGCCAAAAGTCAACTTTAGTCAAAATGGTCAATCCTTGACCCAATGAGAAACTCATTGACCCAATAGGTCAATTTTTGACAAAAAGTCAATTTTGGTCAAAGTAGTCAATTTTCGACCTAATGACCACCCACTGACCCAATAGGTCAACTTTTGACCCAAAAGTCAACTTTGGTCAAAATGGTCAATTTTTGACCCAATGACCAACACATTGACCAAATAGATCAACATTTGACCAAAAAGTCCACTTCGATCAAAATGGTTAATCCTTGACCTAATGACCAACCAATTGACCAAATAGGTCAACTTTTGACCAAAAAGTCAACTTTGGTCAAAATGGTCAATCCTTGACCCAATGACCAACCCATTTACCCAATAGGTCAACTTTTGACCAAAAAGTCAATTTTTGTCAATATAGTCAGTTTTTGACTTAATGACCAATTATTGACCCAGTAAGCAAATCTCTGACCAAAAAGTCAACTTAGGTCACAATGGTTAATTTTTCACCCAATGATAAACCCATTAAACCAATAGTTTAACTTTTGACCAAAAAATCAACTTTGGTTAAAATGGTCAATTTCTGACCCAATGACCAACCCACTGATTTAAAAGGACCAAAAAGTCAATTTCGTTAGGTCAACTTTTGACGAAAAAGTCAATTTTTGTCAAAATTGTCAATTTTGACCTAATGACCACCCATTGACGCAATAGGTCAACTTTTGACCAAAAAGTCAACTTTGGTAAAAATGGTCAATTTTTGACCCAATGACCATCTCATTGACCCAATAGGTCAACTTTAGACCAAAAAAGTCATCTTTGGTCAAAATGGTAAAATTCATGACCCAATTACCAACACATTGACAAAAGTGGTCAACTTTTGACCAAAAAGTCAACTTTGTTAAAAATGGTCAATTTCTAACCCAATGACCTCCCCGTTGACCCAATGGGTTAACTTTTGACCAAAAATTTAATTTTTGTCAAAATAGTCAATTTTTGACCTAATGATCAATTATTGACCCAATAAGTCAATCTCTGACCAAAAAGTCAACTTTGGTTAAAATAGTCAATTTTTAACCTAGTGACAAACCCATTGACCTAATAAGTTAACTATTGACCAAAAAGTTAATTACTTTCAATATAGTCAATTTTAGACCTAATGACCGCCCATTCAGCTAATAGGTCAACTTTTGACCAAAAAGTCAACTTTGGTCAAAATGGTCACATTTTGACTCAATGACCACCCCGTTGACCCAATAAATCAAATTTTGACCAAAAAGTCATCTTCGGTTAAAATGGTCAATTCTTAACCCAATTACCAACTCATTAACAAAATTGGTCAGCTTCTGACAAAAAAGTCAACTTTGGTCAAGATGGTCAATTTCTGACCCAATGACCACCCCGTTGACCCAATAGGTAAACTTTTGACCAAAAAATTATTTTTGGTCAAAATAATCAATCTTTGACCTAATGACCAATTATTGACCCAATAAGTCAATCTCTGACCAAAATCTCAACTTTGGTCAAAATGAGCAATCCTTGACCCAATGACCAACCTATTGACCCAATAGGTCAACTTTTGACCAAAAAGTTAACTTTGGTTAAAATGGTCAATTCTTGACTTAATGACCAACCCATTGACCCAATAGGTCAACTTTTGGCACAAAAATTTATTTTGGTCAAAATAGTAAATTTTTGACCTAATGACCAATTAATGACCCAGAAAGCCAATCTCTGATCAAAAAGTCAACTTTGGTCAATATTAGGGGTGTAAACTAACCTAACACGAACAAACAAAGTTAGTATTCATGTTTGAAATGTTCGAACACATCACTGTTTGTGTTTGATTTGTTTAACAAATCGAACAAAAAAAAATTGTTCGTGTTTGTCTCGTTTGCTTATCGAACGAATCTAACATGAACTTCCTAGCGAATCGAACACGAACTATTCGTAAACAATGACCTTTTTTTACAGCACTAGCTTTGATAGCATACTTCCTCAAAATGAAGCAAATTGATCGTGCATTCCGTACACATCGTGTAATCCATACTTACTCGAAATGAAGCAAACCGAATAAGGCTTTTGTGGTTTTGTTTAGGTTTTTATTTTAATATATAGTATAGTTGTATTAATTATAATATTATAATATTTATATTAATATAATTAATACAAAATATTATTATTGATATTAATAATTTATCATATATTATAATTTATAGAAGTTAAATTATTTAAAATATGATAAATTTTTATAATATATAATTACTTTTAAAATATCATAATTTTTTTATATATAATTATTTTAAATTATTTTATATTTCGAACAATAACGAACTGAACACGAACGAACATATCACTGTTCATGTTAGGTTCGTTTAAGAAACAGAACGAAAAAATTATTCATGTTCGTCTCGTTTTCTTATCGAACGAATCGAACATGAATTTCTTGGCGAACCGAACACGAACTATTCGCGAACAACGAGTTTTTTTGACAGCCCTAGTCAAAATGGTCTATCCTTGATCCAATGACCAACCTATTGACCCAATAAGTCAACTTTGGACCAAAATGTCAACTTTGGTCAAAATGATCAATCCTTAACCCAATGACCAACCCATTGGTCTAATGGTTAACTTCTGACCAAAAAGTCAATTTTGGTCAAAATAGTCAATTTTTGAATTAGTGACCAATTACTGACCCAATAAGTCAATCTCTGACAAAAAAGTGAATTTTGGTTAAAATGGTCAATCTTTGCCCAATGATAAACCCATTTACCCAATAGGTCAACTTTCGACCAAAAAGTTAATTTTGTTCAAAATATTAAATTTTTGACCTAATGACCACCCATTGACCCAATAGGTCAACTTTTGACCAAAAAGACAACTTTGGTCAAAATTGTCAATTTTTTACCCAATGACCAACCCATTGACCTAATAGGTCAATTTTTTACTAAAAACTCATATTTGGTCTAAATGGTTAATTCTTGACCCAATTACTAACTCATTGACCAAATATGTCAACTTTTAACCAAAAAGTCAACTTTGGTCAAAATGGTCAATTTATGACCCAATGTTCACCCTTTTGATGCAATGTGTTAAATTTGACGAAAAATTCAACTTTGGTCTAAATAGTTAATTTTTGACCTAATGGCCAATTATTGACCCAATAAGTCAATCTCTGACCAGAAAGTCTACTTTGGTCAAAATTGTCAATCCTTGACCTAATGACAAACCCAATGACCCATTAGGTCAACTTTTGACCAAATAGATAATTTTGGTCAAAATAGTCAATTTTTGACCCATTGACCACCCATTGACCCAACAGGTCAACTTTTGACCAAAAAGTCAACTTTGGTCAAAATGATTAATTTTTTACCCAATGTCCAACCAATTGACACAATTGATCAACTTTTGACCAAAAAGTAGTCTTCAATCAAAATGTTCAATTCTTGACCTAATTACCAACACATTGACCAAATAGGTCAACTTTTGACAAAAAAGTGAACTTTGGTCAAAATGGACAATTTCTGACCCAATGACCACCCCGTTGACCCGATTGGTTTAATTTTGACCAAAAATTCAATTTTGGTCAAAATAGGTCAACTTTTGACTAAAAAGTCATCTTTGGTTAAAATGGTCAATTTCTGACCCAATAACCCCCCCAGTTGACCCAATATTTGGTTAACTTTTGACCAAAAATTTAATTTTGGTCAAAATAGTCAATTTTTGACCTAATGGCCAATTATTGACCCAATAAGTCAATCTCTGACCAAAAAGTCAACTTTGGTCAATATGGTCAATCCTTGACCTAATGACAAACCCATTGACACAATAAGTCAACTTTTGACCAAAAAGTCAATTTTGGTCAAAATAGTAAATTTTTGACTTTATGACCACCCATTGACCCAATAGATCAACTTTTGAAGAAAAAGTCAATTTTGGTCAAAATAGTCAATTTTTTACTGAATGATCATTTATTGACCCAGTAAGTCAATTTCTGACCAAAAAGTAAACTTTATTTAAAATGGCCAACACTGGACCCAATGACCAACCTATTAACCCAATAGCTCAACTTTTGACAAAAAAAGTCAACTTTCGTCAAAATGATCAATCCTTGACCCAATGACCAACCCATTGGCCTAATAGGTCAACTTTTGACCCAAAACTTAATTTAGGTTAAAATTGTCAATTTTTGAATTAATGACCAATTATTGACCCAATAAGTCACTCTTTGACCAAAAAGTATACCTTGGTCAAAATTGTTAATCCTTGACCCAATGACAAACTCATTGACCCAATATCTTAACTTTTGACTAAAAGTCAACTTTGGTCAAAATTGTCAATTTTTGACCCCATGACTAATCCATTGACCCAATAGTCAACTTTTCACTAAAAAGTCATCTTTGGTCAAACTGGTCAATTCTAGACCCAATTACCAACTCATTGACCCAATATGTCAACTTTTGACCAAAAAGTCATCTTTGATCAAAATAGTCAATTTCTCACCCAATGACCACCCCGTTGACCCAATGGATTAACATTTGACCAAAAATTCAATTTTGGTCAAAATATTTAATTTTTGACCTAATGACCAATTATTGACCCAATAAGTCAATCTCTGACCAAAAACTCAACTTTGGTCAAAATGGTTAATCCTTATGACCAAAAAGTCATCTTTGATCAAAATGGTCAATTCTTGACGCAATAACCAACTCATTGACCAAATAGGTCAACTTTTGACCAAAAAGTCAACTTTGGTCAAAATGGTCAATTTCCGACCCAATGAGCACCCCGTTGACCTAATGGACCAACTTTTGCCAAAAAATTAATTTTGGTCAAAATAGTCAATTTTTGAATTAATGACCAATAGTTGACCCAATAAGTCAATCTCTGACCAAAAAGTGAACTTTGGTCAAAATAGTCAATCCTTGACCTAATGACAAACCCATTGACCCAATAAGTCAACTTTTGATCAAAAAGTCAATATTGGTCAAAATTGTCAATTTTTGACCTAATGACCACCCATTGACCTAACAGGTTAACTTTTGACCAAAAAGTCATCTTCGGTCAAAATGGTCAATTCTTGACCCAATTACCAACTCATTGACCAAATAAGTTAACTTTTGACCAAAAAGTCAACTTTGGTCAAAAACATCTATTTCTGACCCAATGACCGTGACCCAATGGGTTAACATTTGACCATAATTCACTTTTGGTCAAAATGTTAACTTTTGACCAAAAAGTCATCTTTGGTCAAAATGGTCAATTTTCGACCCCTAACCGATCCATTGACCCAATTGGTTAACTTTTGACCAAAAATTCAATTTTGGTCAAAATAATCAATTTTTGACCAAATGACCAATTATTGACCCAATAAGTCAATCTCTGACAAAAAAGTCAACTTTAGTCAAAATTGTCAATTCTTGATCCAATGAAAACCCCATTGATGCAATATTTTAACTTTTTTCCAAAAATTCAATTTTGGTCAAAATAGTCAATTTTTAACTTAATGTCCACCCATTGACCCAATAGTTCAACTTTTGACAAAAATTCAACTTTTGACAAAAATTCAATTTTTGTAAAAATAGTCAATTTTTTACCTAATGACCAATTATTGTCCTAGTAATCCAATCTCTGACCAAAAAGCCAACTTTGCTCAAAATGGTCAATCTTTGACACAATGACCAACCTATTGTCCGAATAGGTCAACTTTTAACCAAAAAGTCAACTTTGGTTAAAATAATCAATCCTTGACCCAATGACCAACCCATTGGCCTAGTAGGTCAACATTTGACCAAAAAGTCAATTTTTAATTTAATGACCAATTATTGACCCAATAAGTCAATTTGTCACCAAAAAGTCAACTTTGGTCAATATGAGCAATCCTTGACCCAATGACAAACTCATTAAAAAAATTGGTCAACTTTTGACCAAAAAGTAAATTTTGGTTAAAATAGTCAATTTTTGACCTAATGACCTTCCATTGATCGAAAAAGTCAACTTTTAACTAAAAAGTCAAATTTGGTCAATTTTGACCCAATGACCAACCCATTAAACCAAGAGGTCAACCATTTTAAAAAAAGTCGTCTTCGGTCAAAATGGTAAATTCTTGGCACAATTACCAACTCAATGACCAAATAGATCAACTTTTGACCAAAAAGTCAACTTTAGTCAAAATGGTAAATTTCTAGCCCAACGATCTCCCCGTTGACCCAATGGATTCACTTTTGACGAAAATTTAATTATGGTCATAATAGTAAATTTTTAACCTAATGACCAATTATTGACGCAATAAGTCTATCTCTGACCAAAAAGTTTACTTTGGTCAAAATAGTCAATCCTTGACCCAATGACAAACTCATTAACCCAATAGGTCAACTTTTGACCGAAAAGTCAATTTTGGTCAAAACAGTAAATTTTTAACTTAATGACCACCCATTGACCCAAAAGATCAACTTTTGACCAAAAGTCAATTTTTATCAAAATTGTCAAATTTGACCAAAATAGTCAAACTGATCAACGTTTGATCAAAAAGTCATCTTTGGTCAAAACGGTCAATTCTTGGCCTAATTACCAACTCTTTGACCAAATTGTTCAAATTTTGACAAAAAAAGCCAACTTTGTTCAAAATGGTCAGTTTCTGACCCAATGACCACCCTGTTGACCCAATGGGTCAACTTTTTACAGAAAATTTAATTTTGGTCAAAATAACTAATTTTTGACCTAATGAATAATTATTGACCCAATAAGTCAATCTCTGACCAAAAAGTCAACTTTGGTCAAAATGGTCAATCCTTGACCCAATGACCAACCCATTGACCCAATAAATCAACTTTTGAACAAAAGTCAACTATGGTAAAAATGGTCAATCCTTGACCCAATGACCAACCCATTGTCCCAATAGGTCAACTTTTGACCAAAAAGTCAATTTTGGTCAAAATAGTACATTTTTGACCTAATGACCAATTATTGCCCCAGTAAGCCAATCTCTGACCAAAGAGTCAACTTTGGTCAAAATGGTCAATCCTTTATGCAATGACCAACCCATTGACCCAATAGGTCAACTTTTGACCAAAAAGCCAACATTGGTCAAAATGATCAATCCTTCACCCAATGACCAACCCATTGACCTAATAGGTCAGCATTTAAAAAAAAAAGTCAAATTTGGTCCAAATTGTCAATTTTTGATTTAATGACCAATTATTGACCCAATAAGTCAATCTCTGACTAAAAAGTCAACTTTGGTCAAAATGGTCAATCCTTAACCCAATGACAAACTCATTGACCCAATAGGTCAGCTTTTGACCAAAAAGTTAATTTTGGTTAAAATAGTCAATTTTTGACCTAATCGCCACCCATTGACCTAATAGGTCAACTTTTAACTAAAAAGTCAACTTTGGACAAAATGATCAATTTTTGACCTACTGACTATCCCATTGACCCAATAGGTAAACTTTTGACAAAAAAGTCATCTTTGGTCAAAATAGTCAATTCTTGACCCAATTACCAACTCATTAACCCAATAGGTCAACTTTTGACCTAAAAGTCATCTTTGGTCAAAATGGTCAAATTCTCACCTAATGACCAACCCGTTGACCCAATGGATTAATATTTGACCAAAAATTCAATTTTGGTCAAAATAATCAATTTATGACCTAATGACCAATAATTGACCCAGTAAGCCAATCTATGACAAAAAGTCA
Source organism: Papilionanthe hookeriana x Papilionanthe teres (assembly GCA_022702705.1). Classification (NCBI taxonomy): domain Eukaryota; kingdom Viridiplantae; phylum Streptophyta; class Magnoliopsida; order Asparagales; family Orchidaceae; genus Papilionanthe; species Papilionanthe hookeriana x Papilionanthe teres. The sequence continues at coordinate 68,431,727 of CM040431.1, forward strand.
ACTTTGCTCAAAATGGCCAATTCATGACCCAATGACTAACCCATTGACCCAATAGGTCAATTTTTGATCAAAAAGTCAACTCTGGTCAAAATGATCAATCCTTGATCCAATGACCAACACATTGGCCTAATAGGTCAACTTTTGACCAAAAATTCAATTTTGGTCAAAATAATAAATTTTTGACCAAATGACCAATTATTGACCCAATATGTCAATCTGTGACCAAAAAGTCAACTGTGGTCAAAGTGGTCAATCGTTGACCCAATGACAAACTCATTGATCCAATAAGTCAATTTTTGACCTAATGAACTCCGATTGACCGAATAGATCAACTTTTGACCAATAAGTCAACTTTGGTCAAAATGATCAATTTTTAACCCAATTACCAACCCATTAGCCCTTTAGGTCAAATTTTGACCAAAAAGTCATCTTTGGTCAAAATGGTCAATTCTTGACCAAATTACCAACTCATTGATCAAATATGTCAACTTTTGACCAAAAAGTCAACTTTTGTCAAAATGATCAATTTCTGACACAATGCCCAACCATTGACCCAATGGGTTATCTTTTGACCAAAAATTCAATTTTGCTCAACATAGTCACTTTTTGATCTAATGACTAATTATTGACCAAAAAAATCAATCTTTGACCAAAAAGTCAACTTTGGTCAAAATGGTCAATCCTTAACCCAATGACAAACCCATTAACCGAATAGGTCAACTTTTGACCAAAAAGTCATTTTTGGTCAAAAAACAATTTTTGACTTAATGACCACCCTTTAACCCATTAGGTCAACTTTTGAGCAAAAAGTCAACTTCGGTCAAAATGGTCAATTTTTTACCCAATGACCAACTCATTGACCCAATAGATCAACTTTTGACCAAAAAGTCATCTTTGGTCAAAACGGTCAATTTCAGACCCGATGAGCACCCCGTGGACCCAATGGATCAACTTTTGACAAAAAAAATAATTTTGGTCAAGATAGTCAATTTTTGACATAATGACCAAAAAAATCAATTTTTGAATTAATGACCAATTATTGACCCAATAAGTCAATCTCAGACAAAAAAGTCAACTTTGGTCAAAATGGTCAATCCTTGACCCAATGACAAACCCATTGACCTAATAGTCAACTTTTGACCCAAAATTCAATTTTGGTCAAAAGAGTCAACTTTTAACCTAATGACCACCCATTGACCCTATAGGTCAACTTTTGACCAAAAAGTAAACTTTGGTCAAAATTGTCAACCCAATGACCAACCCGTTGAGCCAACAGGTCAACTTTTGACTAAAATGTCATCTTTGGTCAAAATGGTCAATTCTTGACCCAATTACCAACTCATTGACCTAATAGGTCAACTTTTGACCAAAACGTCAACTTTGGTGAAAATGGTGAATTTCTAACTCTATGACCACTACGTTGACCCAATGGGTTAACTTTTGATCAAAAATCCAATTTTGGTCAAAATAGGTCAACTTTTGACCAAAAAGTCATCTTTGGTTAAAATGGTCAAATTCAGACCCAATGACAACCCCTGTTTACCAAATGGGTTAACTTTTGACAAAAAATTTAATTTTCGTCAAAATAGTCAATTTTTGACCTAATCACCAATTATTGACCCAATAAGTCAATCTCTGACCAAAAGGTCAACTTTGGACAAAATGGTCATTCCTTGACCCAATGACGAACCCATTGACCCAATAGGTCAACTTTTGACCAAAAAGTCAATTTTCGTCAAAATAGTAAATTTTTAACCTAATGAACACTCATTGACCCAATAGGTTAACTTTTGACCAAAATGTCAACTTTGGTCAAAATGGTCAATTCTTGACCAATTTACCAACTCATTACCCAAATAGGCAACTTTTGACCAAAAAGTCAACTTTGGTCAAAATAGTCAATTTCTCACCCAATGACCACCTCGTTGACCCAATGGGTTAACATTTGACCAAAAATTCAATTTTGGTCAAAATAATCAATTTTTGACCTAATGACCAATTATTGACCCAATAAGTTAATCTCTGACCAAAAAGTCAACTTTGGTCAAAATGGTTAATCCTTGACCCAATGACAAACCCGTTGACCCAATAGGTCAACATTTGACCAAAAAATTTGCTTTGGTCAAAATGGTCAATCCTGGATTCAATGACCAACCGATTGACCCAATAGGTCTTTTGACAAAAAGTCAATTTTGGTCAAAATAGTTAATTTTTGACCTAATGACCATTAATTGACCTAATAAGCCAATCTCTGACCAAAAAGTCAACTTTGGTCAAAATTATCAATTCTTGACCCAATGACCAACCCATTGGCCTAATAGGTCAACTTTTAACCAAAAAGTCAATTTTTATCAAAAGAGTCAATTTTTAAATTAATGACCAATTATATACCCAATAAGTCAATCTCTGACCAAAAAGTCAACTTTTGTCAAAATGGTCAATCCTTGACCCAATGACAAACTCATTGACCCAATAGGTCAACTTTTCACCAAAAAGTCAACTTTGGTCAAAATGATTAATTTTTGACCCAATGACCAACCCATTGACCCAATATGTCAAATTTTGACCAAAAAGTCATCTTTGGTGAAAATGGTCAATTCTTGACCAAATTACCAACTCATTGACCAAATAGGTCAACTTTTGACCAAAAAGTCAACTTTGGTCAAAATGGTCAATTTCTGACCCAATGACCACCCCGTTTAGTATGGGTTAAATTTTGACCAAAAATTTAATTTTGGTCAAAATAGTCGATTTTTGATCTAACGACCAATTATTGACTCAAAAAATTAATTTTTGACCAAAAAGTTAAGTTTGGTCAAAATGATCAATCCTTGACCCAATGACAAAGCCATTGACCGAATAAGTCAACTTTTGACCAAAAAGTTAATTTTGGTCAAAATAGTCAATTTTTGACTTGTTGACCCGCCATTAACCCAATATGTCAACTTTTGACCAAAAAGTCAACTTCGGTCAATATGGTCAATTTTTAACCCAATGACCAACTCATTGACCCAATAGACCAACTTTTGACCAAAAACTCATCATTGGTCAAAAAGGTTAATTCTTGACGCAATTACAAACTCTTTGACCAAATTGGTTAACTTTTGACTAAAAAGTTAACTTTGGTCAATATGGTCAATTTCAGACCCGATGAGCACCTCGTTGACCCAATGGATGAACTTTTGACAAAAAAATTTAATTTTGGTCAAAATAGTCAATTTTTGACCTAATGACCAAAATAGTCAATTTTTAAATTAATGACCAATTATTGACACAATAACTCAATCTCTGACGAAAAACTCAACTTTAGTCAAAATGGTCAATCCTTGACCCAATGACAAACCTGTTAACCCAATAGTCAACTTTTGAACAAAAATTCAATTTTGGTCAAAAAAGTCAATTTTTGACCTAATTACCAATTATTGACCCAATAAGTCAATCTCTGACCAAAAAGTCAACTTTGGTCAAAATGGTCAACTTTGACCCAATGACAAACCCATTAACCCAACAGGTTAACTTTTGATAAAAAAGTTAATTTTGGTCAAAATTGTCAATTTTTGACCTAATGAGCACTCATTGACCCAAAAGGTCAACTTTTGACCAAAAAGCTAACTTTCGTTAAAATGGTCAATTTTTTACCCAATAGATCAACTATTGATTAAAAAGTCATCTTTAGTCAAAATGGTCAATTCTTGAAATAATTACCAACACATTAACCAAATTGGTCAACTTTTAACAAAAAAGTCAACTTTGACCAAAATGGTCATTTTCTGACCCAATTACCACCCTATTGACCTAATGGGTAAACTTTTGACCAAAAATTCAATTTTCGTCAAAATAGGTCAACTTTTTACCAAAAAGTTATCTTTGGTAAAAATGGTCAATTTCTGACCCAATGACAACCCCCTTTGACCAAATGGGTTAACTTTTGACAAAAATTTAAATTTGGTCAGAATAGTCAATTTTTGACCTAATGACTAATTATTGATCAACTAAGTTAGTCTCTGACCAAAAAGTCAACTTTGGTCAAAATGGTCAATCCTTGACCCAATGACAAACCCAGTGACCCAAAAGTGACACTTTTGACCAAAAAGTTAACTTTGGTCAAAATGATCAATCCTTGACCCAAAGAACAACCTATTGGCCTAATAGGTCAACATTTGACCAAAAAGTCAATTTTAGTCAAAATAGTCAATTTTAGTCAAAATAGTTAATTTTTGAATTAATGACCAATTATTGACCCAATAAGTCAATCTCTGACCAAAAAGTCAACTTTGGACAAAATGGTCATTACTTAACCAAATGACAAACTCATTGATCCAATAAGTCAACTTTTGACTAAAGAGTCAATTTTGGTCAAAAAGTCATCTTTGGTTAAAATGGTCAATTCTCGAAGCAATTACCAACTCATTGACCAACTAGGTCAACTTTTGACCAAAAAGTCAACTTTAGTCAAAATGGTCAATTTTTGACCCAACGAGCACCCCGTTGACCCAATGGATCAATTATTGACAAAAAATTTAATTTTGGGGAAAATAGTCAATTTTTGACCAAGTGACCAGAATAATCAATTTTTGAATTAATGACTAATTATTGACCCAATAAGTCAATCTCTGACTAAAAAGCCAACTTTGGTCAAAATGGTCGATCCTTGACCCTATAAGAAACCCATTGACCCAATAGGTCAACTTTTGACCAAAAAGTCAATTTCAGTCAAAATAGTTAATTTTTAACCTAATGACCATCCATTGACACAATAGGTCAACTTTTGAAAAAAAGTTAACTTTGGTTAAAATAGTCAATTTTTGACATAAAGACCAATTATTGACCCAATAATTCAATATCTGACCAAAAAGTCAACTTCAGTTATAATGGTCAATCATTGACCCAACGATCAACTCATTGACCCTATTGTTCAACTTTTGACCAAAAAGTTAACTTTGATCAAAATGGTCAATCCTTGACCCAATTACCAACTCATTGGCCCAATAGGTCAACTTTTGACCAAAAAGTCAATTTTGGTCAAAATAGTTAATTTTTGACCTAATGACCAATTACTGACCCAGTAATTCAATCTCTGGCCGAAAAATCTACTTTGGTCAAAATTGTCAATCCTTGACCCAATGACCAACCCATCGACCCTATATGTTAACTTTTTACCAAAAAGTCAACTTTGGTCAAAATGATCAATCCTTGACCCAAAGACTAACCCATTGGCCTAATAGGTTAACTTTTGACCAAAAAGTCAATTTTGGTCAAAATAGTCAATTTTTTAATTAATGACCAATTATTGACCCAAAAAATCAATCTCTGACCAAAAAATCAATTCTTAACCCAATGACAAATCGATTGAACAAATAGGTCAACTTTTGACCAAAAAGTCAAATTTGGTCAAAATAGTCAATTTTCGACCTAATGACCAACCATTGACCCAATAGGTCAACTTTTGACCAAAAGTCAACTTTCGTCAAAATGGTCAATTTTTGACCCAATGACCAAACCATTCCAATAAGTCAACTTTTGACTAAAAAGTCACCTTTGGTCAAAATGGTCAATTCTTGACCCAATTACCAACTCATTGACCAAATATGTCAACTTTTGACCAAAAAGCCAACTTTGGTCGAAATGGTCAATTTCTGACCCAAGACTACTCCGTTGGCCCAATGGGTTAACTTTTGATCAAAAATTCAATTTTAGTCAAAATAGTCAATTTTTGACCTAATGACCAATTATTGACCCAATAAGTCAATCTTTGACCAAAACGTCAACTATGGTCAAAATGATCAATCCTTGACGCAATGACAAACCATTTGACCCAATATGTCAACTTTTGACCAAAAAGTCAACTTGGATCAAAATGTTCAGTTTTTACCCAATGATGAACCCATTGACCAAATTGATCAACTTTTGACCAAAAAGTCATCTTCGGTCAAAATGTCAATTCTTGACGCAATTACTAACTCATTGACCAAATAGGTCAATTTTGATAAAAAAGTTAACTTTGGTCAAAATGGTGAATTCTGACCCAATGACCACCAGTTCACCGAATGGGCTAACTTTGACCAAAAATTCAATTTTGGTCCAAATAGGTCAAGTTTTGACCAAAAAGTCATCTTTGGTCAAAATGATCAATTTCTGACCCAATGACCACCACGTTGACCCAATGGGTTAACTTTTAACCAGAAATTGAATTTTGGTCAAAATAGTCAACTTTTTACCTAATGACCAATTATTGACCCAATAAGTAAATCTCTCACCAAAAAGTCAACTTTAGTCAAAATGGTCAATCCTTGACCCAATGACAAACCCATTGACCCAATAGGTCAACGTTTCACCTAAAAGTCAATTTTTGTCAAAATAGTCAATTTCTGACTTAATGACCACCCATTGACCCAATAGATCAACTTTTGACCAAAAAGTTAATTTGTTCAAAATATTAATTTTTGACCTAATGACCAATTAATGATCCAACAAGCCAATCTCTGACCAAAAAGTCAACTTTGGTCAAAATGGTCAATCCTTGACCCAAGGACCAACCCATTAACCTAATAGGTAAACTTTTGACCAAAAAGCCAACTTTGGTCAAAATGATCAATCCTTGACCCAATGACCAAACATTGGCCCAATAGGTCAACTTTTGACCAAAAAATCAATTTTGGTCAAAATAATCATTTTTTGAATTAATGACCAATTATTGACCCAATAAGTCAATTTGTGATAAAAAAGCCAACTTTGGTCAAAATGGTCAATCCTTGACCCAATAGGTCAAACTTTGACCAAAAAGTCAATTTTGGTCAAAATAGTCAATTTTTGACCTAATGACCACCCATTGACCCAATTGTTTAACTTTTGACCAAAAAGTCAACTTTGGTCAAAATGGTCAATTTTTGAGCCAATGACCAACCCGTTGACCCAATATATTAACTTTTGACCAAAAATTCTTTTTAGTTCAAAATGGTCAATTCTTGACTCAATTACTAACTCATTGACCAAATAGGTCAACTTTTGACCAAAAAATCAACTTTGGTCAAAAGGGTAAATTTCTGACCCAATGACCACCCAATTGACCTAATAATTAATTTTTGACCTAATGACCAATTATTGACCCAATAAGTCAATCACTGGCCAAAATGTCAACTTTGGTAAAAATGGTCAATCCTTGACCTAATGACCAACCCCTGACCCAATAGGTCAACTTTTGACCAAAAAGTCAACTTTGGTCAAAATGGTCAATCCTTGACCCAATAACCAACCCATTGACCCAATAGGTCAACTTTTGACGAAAAAGTAAATTTTTGTCAAAATAGTCAATTTTTGACCTAATGACCAATCTTTGACCAAAAAGTCAACATTGGTCAAAATGGTTAATTTTTGACCCAATGACAAACTCATTGACCCAATAGGTCAACTTTTGACCAAAAAGTCAACTTTGGTCAAAATGGTCAATTTCTGACCTAATAACCAACCCATTGACCCAATACGTCAACTTTTGACCAAAAAGTCAACTTGGGTCAAAATGATCAATCCTTGGCCCATGACCAACCCATTGGCATAATAGGTCAACTTTTGACCAAAAAGTCAATTTTGGTCAAAATAGTCAATTTTTGAATTAATGACCAATTATTGACCCAATAAGTCAATCTCTGACCAAAAAGTCAACTTTGGTCAATGTTGACCCAAAGACAAACCCATTGACCTAATAAGTCACCCATTGACCCAATAGGTCAACATTTGACCAAAAAGTTATCTTTGGTCAAAATAGTCAATTCTTGACTAAATTACCATCTCATTAACCAAATAGGTTAACTTTTGACCAAAAAGTCAACTTTGGCCAAAATGGTCAATTTCTGACCTAATGACCACCCCATTGACCCAATGTGTGAACATTTGACCAAAAATTCAATTTTGGTCGAAATAATCAATTTTTAACCTAATGACCAATTATTGACCCAATAAGTCAATCTCTGACCAAAAAGTCAACTTTGGTAGAAATGGTCAATCCTTGACCCAATGACAAACCCATTGACTAAATAGGTAAACTTTTGACCAAAAAGTCTACTTTGGTCAAAATTGTCAATCCTTGATTCAATGACCAACCCATTGACCCAATAGGTTAACTTTTGACAAAAAGTCAAATTTGGTTAAAATGGTTAATTTTGACCTAATGAACAACCAATTGACCCAATAGATCAACTTTTGACCAAAAAGTCATCTTTTGTCAAAAAGGTCAATTCTTGACGCAATTACCAAGTCATTGACCATGTATGTTAACTTTTGACCAAAAAGTTAACTTTGGTCAAAATAGTCAATTTCTGACCCAATGAGCACCCCGTTGACCTAATGGATCAACTTTTTACCAAAAAAATTATTTTTTGCCAAAATAATCAATTTTTGAATTAATGACCAATTATATACCCAATAAGTTAATCTCTTACCAAAGGTCAAATTTAGTTAAAATGGTCAATCCTTGGCCCAATGACAAACCCATTGACCCAATAGGTCAATTTTTTACAAAAAGTCAATTTTGGTCAAAATAGTCAATTTTCGACCTAATGACCACCCATTGACCCAATAGGTCAACTTTTGACAAAAAAGTCAACTTTGGTCAAAATGGTCAATTTCTTACCCAATGACCAACACATTGACCCAATAGATCAACATTTGACCAAAAACTTTTCTTCAGTCAAAATGGTTAATTCTTAACCCAATTACCAACTCATTGACCAAATATGTTAACTTTTTACCAAAAAGTCAACTTTGGTCAAAATGGTCAATTTCAAACCAACGAGCACCCCGTTCGCCCAATGGGTTAACTTTTGAGCAAAAATTCAATTTTGGTCAAAATTGGTCAACTTTTGACCAAAAAGTTATCTTTGGTCAAAATGGTCAATTCTTGACAAAATTACCAACTCATTGACCAAATTGGTCAACTTTTGACTAAAAAGTCAACTTTGGTCAAAATGGTCAATTTCTGACCTAATGACCACCCCGTTTACCAAATGGGTTAACTATGGAACAAAATATCAATTTTGGTCGAAATAGTCAATTTTTGACCTAATGACAAAATTATGACCCGATATGTTAATCTCTGGCCAAAAAGTAGTCTTGGTCAAAATGGTCATTCCTTGACCCAATGACAAACTCATTGACCCAATAGGTCACCTTTTGACCAAAAAGTTAATTTTTGACTTAAAGACCACCCATAGACCCAATAGGTTAACTTTTGACCAAAAAGTTAACTTTGGTTAAAATGATTAATTTTCGACCCAATGACCAACCCGTTGACCCAATAGATCAACTTTTGACCAAAAAGTCATCTTCGGTCAAAATGGTAAATTCTTGACGCAATTACCAACTCATTGTCCAAATAGGTCAACTTTTGACCAAAAAGCCAACTTAGGTCAAAATGGTCAATTTCTGACCCAACGACCACCCCGTTAACCCAATGGGTCAACTTTTGACAAAAAATTTAATTTTGATCAAATTAATCAATTTTTATCCTGATGACCAAAATTGTCAATTTTTGAATTAGTGACCAATTATCAACCCAATAAGTCAATCTCTCACTAAAAAGTCAACTTTGGTCAAAATGGTAACACTTGACCCAATAACAAACCCATTGACCCAATAAGTAAACTTTTGATCAAAAAGTCAATTTTGGTCAAAATAGTTAATTTTTTACCTAATGACCACCCTTTGACCCAATAGGTCAACTTTTGAACAAAAAGTCAACTTTAGTCAAAATAGTCAATTTTTTACCTATTGACTAATTATTGACCAAAAAGGCAACTTCGGTCAAAATGGTCAATTTTTGACCCAATGACCAACCCATTGACATAATAGATCAACTTTTGACCAAAAAGTCATCGTCGGTCAAAATGGTCAATTTCTGACCTCATTACCAACTCATTGACCAAATAGGTCAACTTTTGACTAAAAAGTCAACTTTGGTCATACTGGTCAATTTCTGACCCAACGACCAACCCGTTCACCAAATGGGTCCAATTTTGACAAAAAATTTGATTTTGGTAAAATTAATCAATTTTTGACCTAATGACCAGTTATTGACCCAATAAGTCAATCTGTGACCAAAAAGTCAACTTCGATCAAAATGGTCAATCATTGACCCAATGACCAACCAATTGACCAAATAGGTCAACTTTTGACCAAAAAGTCAACTTTAATCAAAATGCTCAATCCATGACCCAATAGGTCAACTTTTGACCTAAAAGTCAATTTTTGTCAATATAGTCAGTTTTTGACCTAATGACCAATTATTGACCCAGTAAGCCAATCTCTGACCAAAAAGTCAACTTAGGTCAAAATGGTTAATTTTTGACCCAATGACAAACCCATTGACCCAATAGTTCAACTTTTGACCAAAAAGTCAACTTTGGTCAAAATGGTTAATTTCTAACCCAATGACCAACCCATTGACATAATAGGTCAACTTTTGACCAAAAAGTCAACATTGGTCAAAATGGTCAATTCATGACCCAATGACGAATTCATTGACCCAATAGGTCAACTTTTGACCAAAAAATCAATTTTGGTCAAAATAGTCAATTTTTGACCTAATGACCAATTATAGACCCAGTAAGTCAATCTCTAACAAAAAAATAAACTTTGGTCTAAATGGTCAATCGTTCACCCAATGACCAACTCATTGACCCAATAGGTCAACTTTTGACCAAAAAGTCAACTTTGGTCAAAATGATCAATCCTTAACCCAATAACCAACGCATTGGCCTAATAGTTCAAATTTTAACCAAAAAGTCAATTTTGGTCAAAATAGTCAATTTTTCAATTAATCACCAATCATTGACATAATAAGTCAATCTCTGACCAAAAAGTCAACTTTGTTCAAAATGGTCAATTCTTGACCCAATGACAAACCCATTGACTCAATAAGTTAACTTTTGACCAAAAAGTCAGTGTTGCTTAAAATAGTCAATTTTTAACCTAGTGAACACCCATTGACCCAATTGGTCAACTTTGACCAAAAAGTAAACTTTAGTCAAAATGGTCAATTTTTGACCCAATGACTAACCCATTGACCCAATAGGTCAACTTTTGACCAAAAAGTCATCTTTGGTGAAAATGGTCAATTCTAGAACAAATTACCAACTCATTGTCCAAATAGGTCAACTTTTGACCAAAAGTCAACTTTGGTCAAAATGGTCCATTTCTGACACAATGACCACCCTGTTTCCACAATGGGTTAACTGTGGACCAAAATATCAATTTTGGTCGAAATAGTCAATTTTTGACCTAATGAAAAAATTTTGGCCCAATAAGTTAATCTCTGGTAAAAAAGTCAACTTTGGTCAAAATGGGCAACCATTGACCCAATGACAAACCCATTGACCCAATAGGTCACCTTTTGACCAAAAAGTCAATTTTTGACTTAACGACTACCCAATAACCCAATAAGTCAACTTTTGACCAAAAAGTTAACTTTGTTTAAAAAAGTCAATTTTTGACCCAATGACCAACCCTTTGACCCAATATATCAGCTTTTATCCAAAAAGACATCTATGGTCAAGATGTTCAATTTTTGACTCAATTACCAACTCATAGATGAAATTGGTCTACTTTTGACTAAAAAGTCAACTTTGGTCAAAATGATCAATTTCTGACCTTAAGAGCCCCTCGTTGATCCAATGGATCAGCAACTTTTGATCAAAAATTTAATTTTGGTCAAAATAGTTAATTTTTGACCTAATGACCAAAAAAATCAAATTTTGATATAATGACCAATTATTGACCCAATAAGTCAATCTTTGACTAAAAAGTCAACTTTCGTCAAAATGGTCAATCCTTGACCCAATGACAAACTCATTGACCCAATAGGTTAACTTTTGACTTAAATTTTGGTCAAAATAGTTAACTTTTTTATCAAATGACCACCCATTGACCCAATAGGTCAACTTTTCACCAAAAAGTCAACTTTAGTCAAAATAGTCAATTTTTGACCCATTGGCCCAATAGGTCAACTTTTGACCAAAAAGTCAACTTTGGTCAAAATGGTCAATTTTTGACCCAATGACCAACCCATTGACCCAATAGGTCAACTTTCTGACCCACCATTTAACCCAATGGGTTAACTTTTGACCAAAAAGTCAACTTTGGTCAAAATGGTCAATCCTTGACCCAATGACAAACTCATTGACCTAATAGGTCAACTTTTGACCAAAAAGTCAATTTTGGTCAAAATAGTCAATTTTTGACTTAATGACCACCCTTTGACTCAATAGGTCAACTTTTGACCAAAAAGTCAACATTGATCAAAATTGTCAAGTTTTGACCCAATGACTAACCCTTTGACCCAATAGATTAAATTTTGACCAAAAAATCATCTTTGGTCAAAATGGTCAATTCTCGACGCAATTACCAACTCATTGACCAACTAGGTCAACTTTTGACCAAAAAGTCAACTTTAGCCAAAATGGTCAATTTCTGACCCAACAGGCACCCCTTAACCCAATGGATCAACTATTGACAAAAATTTAATTTTAGGTAAAAAAGTCAATTTTTTACCTACTGACCAAAATAGTCAATTTTTGAATTAATGACTAATTTTTGACCCAATAAGTCAATCTCTGACTAAAAAGTCAACTTTGGTCAAAATGGTCGATCCTTGACCCAATAAGAAACCCATTGACCCAATAGGTCAACTTTTGACCAAAAAGTCAATTTCGGTCAAAATAGTTAATTTTTGACCTAATGACCATCCATTGACACAATAGGTCAACTTTTGAACAAAAAGTCAACTTTGGTCAAAATAGTCAATTTTTGACATAATGACCAATTATTAACCCAATAATTCAATATCTGACCAAAAAGTCAACTTCGGATAAAATGGTCAATCCTTGACCCAATGATCAACTCATTGACCCAATAGGTCAGCTTTTGACCAAAAAGTTAACTTTGATCGAAATGGTCAATCCTTGACCCAATAACCAACTCATTGGCCCAATAGGTCAAATTTTGATCAAAAAGTCAATTTTGGTCAAAATAGTTAAATTTTGACCTAATGACCAATTACCTACCCATCATTCCAATCTCTGACCGAAAAGTCTACTTTTGTCAAAATGGTCAATCCTTGACCCAATGACCAACCCATCGGCCCAATAGTTAACTTTTTACCAAAAAGTCAACTTTGATCAAAATGATCAATCCTTGAACCAATGTCCAACCTTTTGGCCTAATAGGTAAACTTTTGACCAAAAAGTCAATTTTGGTCAAAATAGTCAATTTTTGAATTAATGACTTATTGACCCAAAAAATCAATCTCTGACCAAAAAATCAATTCTTAACCCAATGATAAACCTATTGAACAAATAGGTCAACTTTTGACCAAAAAGTCAATTTTGGTCAAAATAGTCAATTTTTGACCTAATGATCACCCATTGACCCAATAGGTCAACTTTTGACCAAAAAGTCAACTTTCGTCAAAATGGTCAATTTTTGACCCAATGACCAACCAATTGACCCAATAGTTCAACTTTTGACTAAAAAGTCATCTTTGGTCAAAATGGTCAATTCTTGACCCAATTACCAACTCATTGACCAAATATGTCAACTTTTGACCAAAAAGTCAACTTTGGTCAAAATGGTCAATTTCTGACCCAAGACCACCCCGTTGACCCAATGGGTTAACTTTTGATCAAAAATTCAATTTTGGTCAAAATAGTAAATTTTTTACCTAATGACCAATTTTGACCTAATAAGTCAATCTCTGACCAAAACATCAACTATGGTCAAAATGATCAATCCTTGACGCAATGACAAACCCGTTGACCCAATAGGTCAACTTTTGACCAAAAAATCAATTTAGGTCAAACTAGTAAATTTTGGTCAAAATAGACAATTTTGGTAAAAATAGACAATTTTGGTAAAAATAGTCAATTTTTTATCGAATGACCACCCGTTGACCCAATTGGTCAACTTTTGACCAAAAAGTCAACTTTGGTCAAAATGTTCAATTTTTTACCCAACGATGAACCCATTGACCAAATTGATCAACTTTTGACCAAAAAGTCATCTTCGGTCAAAATGTCAATTCTTGACGCAATTTCTAACTCATTGACCAAATAGGTCAATTTTTGACAAAAAAGTCAACTTTGGTCAAAATGGTGAATTTCTGACCCAATGACCACGAGTTCACCGAATGGGCTTAACTTTGACCAAAAATTTAATTTTTGTCCGAATAGGTCAAGTTTTGACAAAAAAGTCATCTTTGGTCAAAATATTAAATTTTTGACCTAATGACCAATTAATGATCCAGCAAGCCAATCTCTGGCCAAAATGTCAACTTTGGTCAAAATGATCAATCCTTGACACAATGACCAACCCAATAACAAAATAGGTCAACTTTTAACCAAAAAGCCAACTTTGCTCAAAATGATCAATCCTTTACCCAATGACTAAACATTGGCCTAATAGGTCAACTTTTGACCAAAAAATCAATTTTGGTCAAAATATTCAAATTTTGAATTAATGACCAATTATTGACCCAATAAGTCAATCTGTGATAAAAAAGCCAACTTTAGTCAAAATGGTCAATCCTTGACCCAATATGTCAACTTTTGACCAAAAAGTTAATTTTGGTCAAAATAGTCAATTTTTAACCTAATGACCACCCGTTGACCCAATAGTTCAACTTTTGACCAAAAAGTCAACTTTGGTCAAAATGGTCAATTTTTGAGCCAATGACCAACCCATTGATCCAATATATCAACTTTGGACAAAAAATTCTTCTTAGTTCAAAATGGTTAATTGTTGACTCAATTACCAACTTCTTGACCAAATAGGTCAACTTTTGACCAAAGTCAACTTGGGTCAAAAGGGTACATTTCTGACCCAATGACCACCCAATTGACCTAATAATTAATTTTTGACCTAATGACCAATTATTGACCCAATAAGTCAATCACTGGCCAAAATTTCAACTTTGGTGAAAATGGTCAATCCATGACCCAATTGACCAACCCATTGACCCAATAGGTCATCTTTTGACGAAAAAGTAGATTTTTATCAAAATAGTCAATTTTTGACCTAATGACCAATCTTTGACCAAAAAGTCAACATTGGTCAAAATGGTTAATTTTTGACCCAATGACAAACTCATTGACCCAATAGGTCAACTTTTGACCAAAAAGTCAACTTTGGTCAAAATGGTCAATTTCTGACCTAATAACCAACCCATTGACCCAATACGTCAACTTTTGACCAAAAAGTTATCTTTGGTCAAAATGGTCAAACCTTGACCCAATAACCATCCCATTGACTCAATAGGTCAACTTTTGACCAAAAAGTCAATTTTTGTTAAAATAGTCAAATTTTGACCTAATGACCCCCCTTTTACCAAATATGTCAACTTTTGACCAAAAAGTCAATTTTGGTCAAAATGGTCAATTTTTTACCCAATGACCAACCCATTTACCCAGCAGGACAACTTTTGACCAAAAAGTCAACTTTTATCAAAATGTCAATTCTTGACCCAATGACCAACGCATTGACCCGGTAAGTCAACTTTTGAAAAAAAAAGTCAATTTGGGTCAAAATAGTCAATTTTTGAACTAATGACCAATTATTGACCCAATAAGTCAATAATTGGCAATCCTTGACCCAATGACAAACCCATTGGCCCAACATGTCAACTTTTGAACAAAAAGATAACTTTTGTTAAAATGGTAAATCCTTGATAGAATAACCAACCCCTGACCCAATAGATCGACTTTTGACCAAAAAGTCAATTTTCGTCAAAATAGTAAATTTTTTACATAATTACCAATTATTGGACCAATAGGTCAACTTTTGACCATAAAGTCAACTCTGGTCAAAATGGTAACTCCTTGACCCAATAGCCAACCTAATGACCGAATAGATCGACTTTTGACGAAAAAGTCAATTTTGGTCAAAATAGTAAATTTTTTACTTAATTATTAATTATTAAACCAATAGGTCAACTTTTGACCAAAATGTCATCTTTGGTCAAAATGGTCAATACTTGACCCAATGACTAACCCATTGACCCAATAGGTCAACTTTTGACCAAAAAGTTAACTTAGGTCAAAATGGTCAATCCTTGACCCAAAGACCAACGCATTGACAAAATAGGACAACTTTGGACCAACCCTTTGACCCAATAGGACAACTTTTAACAGAAAAGTCAAAATTGGTCAAAATTGTCAATTTTTGACCAAATGACCACCTCATTGACCCAAACGGTCAACTTTTGACCAAAACGTCAAATTTGGTCAAAATGGTTAATTTATGACACAATGATCTAAATGTAAAAATTTGGTGAAAATGTTCAATCCTTGATCCAAAGACAGACCCATTGACCCAATTTGTTAACTTTTGACTAAAAAGTGAACATTGGCTGAAATAGTTAATCCTAGACCCAATGACCAACCTATTGACCCAATAGGTTAACTTTTGACCAAAAAGTTAATTTTGCTCAAAATTGTCAGTTTTGACATAATGACACCCTCATTGACCTAAATAGGTCAACTTTTGACCAAAAAGACAATTTTGGTCAAAATGGTCAATCCTAGACCTAATGACCAACCCATTGACCCAATATGTCAACTTTTGACCAAAAAGTCAATTTTGATCAAAATAGTCAATTTTTGACCTAATCACCAATTTTTGACCCAGTAAACCAATCTCTGACCAAAAAGTCAAATTTGGTTAAGATGGTTAATCTATGACCCAATGACCAACCCATTGACCCAATAGGTTAACTTTTGACCAAAAAGTCAACTTTTGTCAAAATGATCAATCCTTGACCCAATGACCAACCCATTGGCCTAATTGGTCAACTTTTGACCAAAAAGTTAATTTTGTTCAAAATAGTTAATTTTTGAATTAATGACCAATTATTGACCCAATAAGTCAATCTCTGACCAAAAAGTCAATTTAGGTCAAAATGGTCAATCCTTGACCTAATGACAACCCCATTAACCCAATAGGTCAACTTTGGACGAAAAAGTTAATTTTTATCAAAATAGTCAATTTTGACCTAATGACCACCCATTAACGCAATAGGTCAACTTTTGACTAAAAAGTCAACTTTGGTCAAAATGGTCAATTTTTGACCTAATGACCATCCCATTGACCCAATACGTCAACTTTAGACCAAAAAAGTCATCTTTTGTCAAAATGGTAAAATTCATGACCCAATTACCAACACATTGACCAAATAGGTCAACTTTTGACCAAAAATTCAACTTTGTTAAAAATGATCAATTTCTCACCCATGACCTCCCCGTTCACCCAATGGGTTAACTTTTGACCCAAAATTCAATTTTTGTCAATATAGTCAATTTTTGACCTAATGACCACCCATTCACCAAATAGGTCAACTTTTGACCAAAAAGTCAACTTTGGTCAAAATGGTCACTTTTTGACTCAATGCCACCCCGTTGACCCAATAGATCAAATTTTGACCAAAAAGTCATCTTCGGTCAAAATGGTCAATTCTTAACCCAATTACCAACTCATTAACCAAATAGGTCACCTTTTGACAAAAAAGTCAACTTTGGTCAAGATGGTCAATTCTGACCCAATGACTACCCCGTTGACCTAATAGGTAAAGTTTTGACCAAAAAATTAATTTTGGTCAAAATAATCAATTTTTTACCTAATGACCAATTATTTACCCAATAAGTCAATCTCTGACCAAAAGCTCAACTTTTGTCAAAATGAGCAATCCTTGACCCAAGGACCAACCTATTGACCCAATCGGTCAACTTTTGACCAAAAAGCCAAGTTTGGTCAAAATGGTAAATTCTTGACTCAATGACTAAACCATTGACCCAATAGGTCAACTTTTTGCCAAAAAAATTATTTTGGTCAAAATAGTAAATTTTTGACCTAATGACCAATTATTGACCCAGAAAGCCAATCTCTGATCAAAAAGTCAACTTTGGTCAAAATTAGGGGTGTAAACGAACCAAACACGAATGAACAGAGCTAGTGTTCATGTTCAAAATGTTCGAACACATCACTGTTCGTGTTTGGTTTGTTTAACAAACCAAACAAAAAAAAATTGTTCATGTTTGTCTCGTTTGCTTATCGAACGAATCGAACATGAACTTTCTGGCGAATCGAACACGACTGTTCGTAAACAATGAGGTTTTTTTACAGCACTAGCTTTGATAGCATACTTCCTCAAAATGACGCAAATTGATCAGGCATTCCGTACACATCAGGTAATCCATACTTACTCAAAATGAAGCAAACTGAATAAGGCTTTTAGGGTTTTTTAGGGTTTTATTTTAATATATAGTATAGTGTATTAATTATAATATTATAATATTTATATTAATATAATTAATACTATAATATTATATTTGATATGAATAATTTATCATATATTATAATTTATAGAAGTTAAATTATTTAAAATATGATAAATTTTAATAATATATAATTACTTTTAAAATATCATAAATTTTTTATATATAATTATTTTAAATTATTTTATATTTCGAATAATAACGAACTGAACACGAACAAACATATCACTGTTCGTGTTAGGTTCGTTTAACAAACCAAACGAAAAAAATTATTCATGTTCGTCTTGTTTTCTTATCGAACGAATCGAACATGAATTTCTTGGCGAACCAAACACGAACTATTCACGAACAACGAGTTTTTTGATAGCCCTAGTCAAAATGGTCTATCCTTGATCCAATGACCAACCTATTGACCCAATAAGTCAACTTTGGACCAAAATGTCAACTTTGGTCAAAATGATCAATCCTTAACCCAATGACCAACCCATTGGTCTAATACTTAACTTCTCACCAAAAAGTCAATTTTGGTCAAAATAGTCAATTTTTGAATTAGTGACCAATTACTGACCCAATAAGTCAATCTCTGACAAAAAAGTGAATTTGGGTCAAAATGGTCAATCTTTGACCCAATGATAAACCCGTTTACCCAAAAGGTTAACTTTCGACCAAAAAGTCAATTTTGTTCAAAATAATCAATTTTTTACCTAATGACCACCCATTGACCCAATAGGTCCACTTTTGACCAAAAAGTCAACTTTTGTCAAAATTGTCAATTTTTTACCCAATGACCAACCCATTGACCCAATAGGTCAATTTTTTACTAAAAACTCATATTTGTTCAAAATGGTCAATTCTTGACCCAATTACCAACTCATTGACCAAATATGACAACTTTTAACCAAAAAATCAAATTTGGTCAAAATGGTCAATTTCTGACCCAATGTTCAACCCGTTGATGCAAGACAAAAAATTCAACTTTGGTCAAAATAATTAATTTTTTACCTAATGGCCACTTATTGACCCAATAAGTCAATCTCTGACCAAAAAGTCTACTTTGGTCAAAATTGTCAATCCTTTACCTAATGACAAACCCATTGACCCATTAGGTCAACATTTGACCAAAAAGACAATTTTGGTCAAAATAGTCAATTTGACCCATTGACCACCCATTGACCCAATAGGTCAACTTTTGACCAAAAAGTCAACTTTGGTCAAAATGGTCAATTTTTGACCCAATGTCCAACCAATTGACCCAATAGATCAACTTTTAACCAAAAAGTCATCTTCAATCAAAATGGTCAATTCTTGACCTAATTACAAACACATTGACCAAATAGGTCAACTTTTGACCAAAAAGTGAACTTTGGTGAAAATGGATAATTTCTGACCCAATGACCACCCCGTTGACCCAATTGGTTAAATTTTGATCAAAAATTCAACTTTGGTCAAAATAGGTCAACTTTTGACCAATAAGTCATCTTTGGTCAAAATAGTCAATTTCTGACCTAATAACCCCCGCCTCCGTTGACCCAATATTGGGATAACTTTTAACCAAAAATTTAATTTTGGTCGAAGTAGTCAATTTTTGACCTAATGGCCAATTATTGACCCAATATGTTAATCTCTGACCAAAAAGTCAACTTTGGTCAATATGGTCAATCCTTGATCTAATGACAAACCCATTGACACAATAGGTCAACTTTTGACCAAAAAGTCAATTTTGGTCAAAATAGTAAATTTTTGACTTATGACCACCGATTGACCCAATAGATCAACTTTTGAACAAAAAGTCAATTTTGGTCAAAATAGTCAATTTTTGACCTAATGATCATTTGTTGATCAGTAAGTCAATTTCAGACCAAAAAGTAAACTTTGGTCAAAATGGTCAATACTTGACCCAATGACAAACCTATTAACCCAATAGGTCAACTTTTGACCAAAAAGTCAACTTTCGTCAAAATGATCAATCCTTTACCCAATGACCAAACCATTGGCCTAATAGGTCAACTTTTGACCCAAAAGTCAATTTTAGTTAAAATTGTCAATTTTTGAATTAATGACCAATTATTGACCCAATAAGTCACTCTTTGACCAAAAAGTATACTTTGGTCAAAATTATCAATGCTTGACCCAATGACAAACCCATTGACCCAATATGTTAACTTTTGACTAAAGAGTCAACTTTGGTCAAAATTGTCAATTTTTGACCCCATGACCAATCTATTGACCCAATAGTCAACTTTTCACTAAAAAGTCATCTTTGGTCAAACTGGTCAATTCTTGACCCAATTACCAACTCATTGACCCAATATGTCAACTTTTGACCAAAAAGTCATCTTTGGTCAAAATGGTCAATTTCTCACCCAATAACCACCCCGTTGACCCAATGTCTAACATTTGACCAAAAATTCAATTTTGGTCAAAATATTTAATTTTTGACCTAATGACCAATTATTGACCCAATAAGTCAATCTCTGACCAAAAACTCAACTTTGGTCAAAATGGTCAATCCTTGACCCAATAAGTTAACTTTTGACAAAAAAGTCTAGTTTGGTCAAAATAGTTTATTTCTGGCCTAATGACCACCATTGACACAATAGGTCAACTTTTGACAAAAAAGTCAACTTTGGTCAAAATGGTCAATTTTTGACAATGACCCCTCCGTTGACCCAATGCGTCAACTTTTGACCAAATATTTAATTTTTGTCAAAATAATTAATTTTTGACCTAATGACCAATTATTGACCCAATAAGTCAATCACTAACAAAAACGTCAATTTTGGTCGAGATTGTCAATTCTTGACCCAATGACAAATCCATTGACCCAATCTATCAAATTTTGACCAAAAAGTCAACTTTTGTCAAAATGGTCAATTTCTGACCCAATGACCAACCCATTGACCCAAAAGGTGAACTTTTGACCAAAAAGTCAACTTTGGTCAAAATGGTCAAACCATGACCCAATGACCAACTCATTGACTATTTATATCAACTTTTGACCAAAAAGTCAATTTTGTCAAAATAGTCAAAGTTTGACCTAGTGACCACCCATTGACCTAATAGGTCAACTTTTGACCCAATAGTAAACTTTGGTCAAAATGGTCAATTTTTGACCAATTGACCCAATAGGTCAACTTTTGACCAAAAAGTCAACTTTGGTCAAAATGGCCAACTCTTCACCCAATGACCAACAAATTGACCCAATAAGTTAACCTTTGAAGAAAATGTCAATTTTGGTAAAAATAATCAATTTTTGACCAAATGACCAATTATTGACCACCCTATATATCAATCTCTGACCAAAATGTCAGCTTTGGTCATAATGGTCAATCCTTGACCGAATGACAAATCCATTGACCCAATAGTTCAACTTTTGACCAAAAAGTCAACTTTGTTCAAAAAGGTAAATCCTTGACCCAATAACCAACACACTGACCCAATAGATCGACTTTTAACCAAAAAGTCCATTTTGGTCAAAATAGTAAATTTTTGACTTAGTGACCAATTATTGAACCAATAGGTTAACTTTTGACAAAAAAGTAAACTTTGGTCAAAATGGTAGTTCCTTGACCCAATGACCAATCCATTGACCCAATATGTCAACTTGTGACCAAAAAGTCAACTTTGGTCAAAATGGTCAATCCTTGACCCAATGACCAACTCATTAACCAAAAAGTACAACTTTTGACCAAAAAGTCAATTTTGGTCAAAATGGATAATTTTTTACCTAATGAACACCTCATTGACCCTAAAGGTCAACTTTTGACCAAAAAGTCAAATTTGGTCAAAATGGTCAATTTCTGACACAATGACCTCATTGTTAACTTTGGTGAAAAAGTCAATCCTTGATTTAATGACCAACACATTGACCCAATTTGTCAACTTTTGACTAAAAAGTCAACTTTGGCCAAAACGGTTAATCCTCAATCCAATGACCAAAACATTGACCAGATAGGTCAATTTTTGCCCAAAAAGTCAATTTTGCTTAAATTTGTCAATTTTTGACCTAATGACCCCCTCATTAACCTAAATAGGTTGACTTTTGACCAAAAAGATAACTTTGGTCAAAATGGTCAATCCTTGACCCCAATGACCAACTCATTGACTCAATAGGTAAACTTTTGACCAAAAAATCAATTTTGGTCAAAATACTCAATCCTTGACCTAATGACCAATTAATGACTGAGTAAGACAATACCTGACAAGAAAGTCAACTTTGGCCAAAAATGGTCAATCCTTAACCCAATGACCAACCCTTGACCCAATAAGTCAATTTTTGACCAAAAAGTCAACTTTGGTCAAAATGATCAATCCTTGACCCATGACGAACCCATTAGCCTAATAAGTTAACTTTTGACCAAAAAGTCAGTTTTGGTCAAAAAAGTCAATTTTTGAATTAATGACCAATTTTTAACCCAATAAGTCAATCTCTAACCAAAAAGTTAACTTTGGTCAATCCTTGACCCAATGACAAACTCATTAACCTAATAAGTCATCTTTTGACCAAAAAGTCAATTTTGGTCAAAATAGTTAATTTTTATCCAAATAAAGACCCATTGACCCAATAGGTCAACTTTTAACCAAAAAGTTTTCTTTGGTAAAAATAGTCAAGTCTTGACTAAATTACCAACTCACTGACCAAATAGGTTAACTTTTGACCAAAAAGTCATCTTTCATCAAAATGGTCAATTTCTGACCTACGGACCACCCCGTTGACCCAATGTGTGAACATTTGACCAAAAATTTAATTTTGGTTAAAATAATCAATTTTTAACCTAATGACTAATTATTGTCGCAATATGTCAATCTCTGACCAAACAGTCAACTTTGGTAGAAATTGTCAATGCTTAACCCAATGACAAACCCACTGACCAAGTAGGTCAACTTTTGACCAAAAAGTCTGCTTTGGTCAAAGTTGTCAATCATTGATCAATCACTAACCCATTGAACTAATATGTCAACTTTTGACAAAAAGTCAAATTTGGTTATAATGGTCAGTTTTGACCCAATGAACAACCTATTGACCCAATAGATCAACTTTTGACCAAAAAATCATCTTCGTCAAAATGGTCAATTCTTGACCCAATTACCAACTCATTGACCAAATATGTTAACTTTTTACCAAAAAGTAAACTTTGTCAAAAATGGTCAATTTTTGACCGAACGACCACCCGTTGACCCAAAGGGTTAAGTTTTGACCAAAAATTTAATTTTGGTCAAAATACGTCAACTTTTGACCAAAAAGTCTTCTTTGGTCAAAAATGGTCAATTTCTGACCCAATGACCAACCCTTTGACCCAATGGGTTAACTTTTGACCAAAATTTTAATTTTGGTCAAAATAGTCAATTTTTGACCAAATGACCAATTATTGACCCAATAAGTCAATCTATGAACAAAAAGTCAACTTCGGTCAAAATGAGCAATCCTTAACTCAATGACAAACCCATTGACCCAATATGTCAACTTTTAACCAAAAGATCAATTTTGATCAAAATAGTTAATTTTTGACTTAATGACCACCCATTGACCCAATAGATCAACTTTTGACCAAAAAGTCAATTTTGGTCAAAATAACCAATTTTTGACCAAATGACCAATTATTGACCCAGTAATCCATCTCTGACCAAAAAGCCAACTTTGGTAAAAATGGTCAATCCTTGACACAATGACTAACCCATTGTCCTAATAGGTCAACTTTTGACCAAAAAGTCAACTTGGTCAAAATGATCAATCATTGACCCAATGATCAACCCATTGACCCAATATGTTATTTTTTAACCTAAAAGTCAACTTTGGTCAGAATGATCAATCCTTGACTCAATGACCAACACATTGCCCTAATAAGTCAACTTTTAACCAAAAAGTTAATTTTGGTCAAAATAGACAATTTTTAAATTAATGACCAATTATTAACCCAATAAGTCAATCTCTGACCAAAAAGTCAACTTTGGTCAAAATGGTCAATCCTTGACCCAATGACAAACCCATTGACCTAAGAAGTCAACTTTTGACCAAAAATCAATTTTGGTTAAAATAGTCAATTTTTGACTTAATGAACACCCATTGACCCAATAGGTTAACTTTTGACAAAAATGTCAACATTGGCAAAAATTAGCAATTCTTAACCAAATTACCAACTCATTGACCAAATAGGTCAACTGTTAACCAAAAAGTCAACTTTGGTCAAAATGGTCATTTCCTCACCCATTGACCACCTTGTTAACCCAATGGGTTAACATTTAACCAAAAATTCAATTTTGGTCAAAATAATCAATTTTTGACCTAATGGCCAATTATTGACCCAATAAGTCAATCTTTGACCAAAAAGTCAACTTTAGCCAAAATGGTCAATTCTTAACCCAATGAAAAACCCATTGAACCAATAGGTCAACTTTTGACCTAAAAATAACTTTAGTCAAAATGGTCAATCCTCGATTCAATGATCAGCCTATTGACCCAATAGGTCAACTTTTGACAAAAAGTCAATTTTGGTCAAAATAGTCAATTTTTGACTTAATGACCAATAATTGACCCATTAAGCCAATCTCTAACCAAAAAGTCAAACTTGGTCAAAATGGTCAATTTTTGACCCAAAGACCAACCCATTGACCCAATAGGTCAATTTTTGATCAAAAAGTCAACTTTGGTGAAAATGATCAATCCTTGACCCAATGACCAACCCATTGAACTAATTGGTTAACTTTTGACCCAAAAGTCAATTTTGGTCAAAATAGTCAATTTTAAATTAATGAACAATTATTGACCCAATAAGTCAATATCTGACCAAAATGTCAACTTTCGTCAAAATGGGCAATCCTTGACCCGATGACAAACCCATTGACCTAATAAGTCAACTTTTGACCAAAAAATCAATTTTGGTCAAAAATTGTAAATTTTTAACCTAATGAACACTCATTGACCCAATAGGTTAACTTTTGACCAAAATGTCAACTTTGGTCAAAATGGTCAATTCTTGACCAAATTACCAACTCATTGACCAAATAGGTCAACTTTTGACCAAAAAGTCAACTTTGGTCAAAATAGTCAATTTCTCACCCAATGACCACCCCTTTGACCCAATGGGTTAGCAATTGACCAAAAATTCAATTATGTTCAAAATAATCAATTTTTGAACTAATGACAAATTATTGACCTAATAAGTCAATCTCTGACCAAAAAGTCTACTTTTGTCAAAATGGTCAATCCTTGACCCAATGACAAACCCGTTGACCCAATAGGTCAACTTTTGACCAAAAAATTTGCTTTGGTCAAAATGGTCAATCCTGGATTCAATGACCAACCGATTGACCCAATAGGTCTTTTGACAAAAAGTCAATTTTGGTCAAAATAGTTAATTTTTGACCTAATGACCAATAATTAACCCAATAAGCCAATCTCGGACCAAAAAGTTAAATTTAGTCAAAATAGTCAATTGTTGACCCAATAACCAACCCATTGTCCTAATAAGTCAACTTTTAACCAAAAAACCAATTTTAGTCAAAAGAGTCAATTTTTAAATTAATGATCAAATAAATACCCAATAAGTCAATCTCGGACCAAAAAGTCAACTTTTGTCACAATGGTCAATCCTTGACCCAATGACAAACCCATTGACCCAATAGGTCAACTTTTCACAAAAAAGTCAACTTTGGTCAAAATGATCTACTTTTGACCCAATGATCAACCCATTAATCTAATAGGTTAAATTTTGACCAAAAAGTCATCTTCGGTGGAAATGATCAATTCTTGACCAAATTACTAACTCATTGACCAAATAGGTCAACTTCTGACCAAAAAGTCAACTTTAGTCAAAATGCTCAATTTATGACCCAATGACCACCACGAATGGGTTAAATTTTGACCAAAAATTCAATTTTGGTCAAAATAGTTAATTTTGATCTAACGACCAATTATTGACCCAAAAAATCAATTTTTGACCAAAAAGTCAAGTTTCGTCAAAATGGTCAATCCTTAACCCAATAACAAATTTATTGACCGAATAAGTCAACTTTTGACCAAAAAGTCAATTTAGGTTAAAATAGTCAATTTTTGACTTATTGACCACCCATTAACCCAATATGTCCACTTTTGACCAAAAAGTCAACTTCGGTCAAAATGGTCAATTTTTGACCCAATGACCAACTCATTGACCCAATAGATCAACTTTGACCAAAAAGTCATCATTAGTCAAAATGGTTAATTCTTGACGCAATACCAACTCTTTGACCATATTGGTTAACTTTTGAACAAAAAGTTAACTTTGGTCAATATGTTTAATTTCAGACCTGATGAGACCCATTGACCCAATGGATCAACTTTCGACAAAAAATTTAGTTTTGGTCAAAATAGTCAATTTTTGACCTAATGACCAAAATAGTTAATTTTTGAATTAATGACCCAATAAGTCAATCTCTGACAAAAAAAGTCAACATTAGTCAAAATGGTAAATCCTTGACCCAATGACAAACCTGTTGACCCAATAGTCAACTTTTGAACAAAAATTCAATTTTGGTCAAAAAGTCAATTTTTGACCTAATTACCAATTATTGACCCAATAAGTCAATCTCTGACTAAAAAGTCAACTTTGGTCAAAATGGTCAATCTTTGACCCAATGACAAACCCATTAACCCAATAGGTTAACTTTTGACCAAAAAGTTAATTTTGGTCAAAATTGTCAATATTTGACCTAATGAGCACTCATTGACCAAAAAGGTCAATTTTTGACAAAAATGTCAACTTTGGTCAAAATGGTCAATTTTTACCCAATAGATCAACTTTTGACAAAAAAGTCATATTTGGTTAAAATGGTCAATTCTTGAAACAATTACCAACTCATTGACCAAATAGGTCAACTTTTAACCAAAAAGTCAACTTTGGTCAAAATGGTCAATTTCTTACCCAATGACCACCCTGTTGACCCAATGGGTAAACTTTTGACCAAAAATTCAATTTTCGTCAAAATAGGTTAACTTCTGACCAAAAAGTTATCTTTGTTCAAAATGGTTAATTTCTGACCCAATGACAAGCCCTTTGTCCAAATGGGTTAACTTTTGACCAAAATTTAATTTTGGTCAAAATAGTCAATTTTTGACCTAATGATTAATTGTCGATCCAATAAGTCAATCTCTGACGAAAAAGTCAACTTTGGTCAAAATGGACAATTCATGACACAATGACAAACCCTATGACCCAATAGTGGCACTTTTGACCAAAAAGTCAACTTTGGTCAAAATGATCAATCCTTGGTCCAAAGAACAACCCATTGGCCTAATAGGTCAACATTTGACCAAAAAAGTCAATTTTAGTCAAAATAGTCAATTTTTGAATTAATGACCAATTATTGACCCAATAAGTCAATCTCTGAGCAAAAAGTCAACTTTGGACAAAATGATCAATACTTAACCAGATGACAAACTCATTGACCCAATAAGTCAACTTTGGACTAAACAGTTAATTTTGGTCAAAATAGTCAATTTTTGACCTATGAGCACCAATTGACCCAATAGGTCAACTTTTGACCAAAAAGTCAACTTTGGTCAAAATGGTCAATTTTTAACCCAATGACACACCCATTGACCCAAAAGGTCAACTTTTGACTAAAAAGTCATATTTGGTCAAAATGGTCAATTCTTGACCCAATTACCAACTCACTGGCCAAATATGTCAAATTTTGACCAAAAAGTCAACTTTGGCAAAAATGGTCAATTTCTGACCCAATGACCACTCTGTTTACCCTTTGGGTTAACATTAGACCAAAAATTCAATTTTAATCAAAAAGTCAATTTTTGACCTAATGACCAATTATAAACTCAATAAGACAATCATTGACCAAAAAGTCAACTTTCGTCAAAATGGATAATCCTTGACCCAATGATAATCCCATTGACCCAATAGGTCAACTTTCGACCAAAACGTCAATTTTGGTCAGAATAATCAATTTTTAACCTAATGACCACCCATTGACCCAATAGGTCAACTTTGGTCAAAATGGTCAATTTTTGACCCAATGACCAACCCATTGACCCAATAGGTCAACTTTTGACTAAAAAGTCATCTTTTGTCAAAATGTTCAATTCTTGACCCAATTACCAACTCATTGACCAAATATGTCAACTTTTTACCAAAAAGTCAACTTTGGTCAAAATGGTCAATTTCTAACCCAATGAGTACCCCGTTCACCCAATGGGTTAACTTTTGACAAAAAATTCAATTTTGGTCAAAATAGTCAATTTTTGACTTAATGACCAATTATTGACCCAATAAGTCAATCTCTGACCAAAAAGTCAACTTTGGTCAAAATGGTCAATCCTTGACCCAATTGGTCAACTTTTGACCAAAAAGTCAATTTTGGTCAGAATAATCAATTTCTAGCCTAATGACCACCCATTGACATAGTAGGTTAACTTTTGACCAAAAAGTCAACTTTTGTCAAAATGGTCAATTTCTTACACAATGACCTCCCCGTTGACCCAATGCGTCAACTTTTGAACAAAAATTAAATTTTGGTCAAAATAATCAATTTTTGACCTTATGACCAATTATTAACCCAATAAGTCAATCACTAACGAAAAAGTCAATCACTAACGAAAAAGTCCATTTTGGTCAAAATGGTCAATCCTTGACCCAATGACCAACCCATTGACCCAAAAAGTCAGCTATTGACCCAAAAAGTCAACTTTGGTCAAAATGATCAATCCTTGACCCAATGACCAACCCATTGACGAAATAGGTCAACTTTTGACCAAAAAGTCCATTTTGGTCAAAATAGTCAATTTTTTACCTAATGACCAATTATTGACTAAGCCAATCTTTGACCAAAAAGTCAAATTTGGTCAAAATGGTTAACGTTTGACCCAATGACAAACCCATTGACCCAATAGGTCAAATTTTTTTCAAAAAGTCAACTTTGTTCAAAATAGTCATTTTCTGACCCAATGACGACCCCGTTGACCAAATGGGTGAACTTTTGACCAAAAAGTCAACTTTGGTCAAAATTGCCAAACTTTGACCTAATGACCACCCATTGACCAAATAAGTCAACTTTTGACCAAAAAGTCAACTTTGGTCAAAATGGTGAATTCTGGTCAAAATGACCACCCATTGATTTAATAAGTCAACTTTTGAACAAAAGTCAATTTTGGTAAAAATATTCAATTTTTGACCTAATGACCAATTATTTAATCAATAGGTCAACTTTCGACCAAAAAGTCAACTTTGGTCAAAATGGTAAATCCTTGACCCTATGACCAGTCCACTGACCCAATAGATCAACTTTTGACCAAAAAGTCAATTTTGGTCAAAATAGTAAATTTTTGACTTAATTACCAACTATTGACCCAGTAGATCAACTTTCGACCAAAAAGTTAACTTTGGTTAAAATGGTCAATCCTTGACCCAATGACCAACCCATTGATCCAATATGTCAACTTTTGACGAAAAAGTCAACTTTGGTCAAAATGGTCAATCCTTGACCCAATGACCAACTCATTGACCCAAAAGGACAACTTTTGACCAAAAAGTCAATTTTAGTCAAAATTATCAATTTTTTACCTAATGACCACCTCATTGACCCTAAAGGTCAACTTTGGACTAAAAAGTCAAATTTGGTCAAAATGATCAATATCTGACACAATGACCTCAATGTCAACTTTGGTGAAAAAAGTCAATCCTTGATCTAATGACCAACCCATTGACCCAATTTGTCATCTTTTGACTAAAAAGTCAAGTTTGGCCAAAATTGTTAATCCTTGACCCAATGACCAAAACATTGACCAAATGGGTCAACTTTTGACCAAAAAGTTAATTTTACTTAAAATTGTCAATTTTTGACCTAATGACCCCCTCATTGACCTAAATAGGTCGACTTTTGACCAAAAAGACAACTTTGGTCAAAATGTTCAATCCTTGACCCCAATGACCAACCCATTGACTCGAAAGGTAAACTTTTGACTAAAAAGACAATTTTGGTAAAAATAATCAATTTTTGACCTAATGACCAATTATTGACCCAGTAAGCCAATATCCGACCAGAAATTCAACTTCGGTCAAAATGGTCAATCCTTGACCCAATGCCAACCTATTGACCCATTAGGTTAATTTTTGACCAAAAAGTCAACTTTGGTCAAAATGATCAATCCTTGACCCAATGACCAACCCATTGGCCTAATAGGTCAACTTTTGACAAAAAGTCAATTTTGGTCAAAATGGTCAATTTTGACCTAATGAACAACACATTGACCCAATAGATCAACTTATGACCAAAAAGTCATCTTTGGTCAAAATGGTCAATTCTTGACGCAATAACCAACTCATTGACCAAATTGGTCAACTTTTAACCAAAAAGTCAACTTTGGTCAGAACGGTCAATTTCCGACCCAATGAGCACCCTGTTGACCCAATGGACCAACTTTTGCCAAAAATTTAATTTTGATCAAAATAGTCAGTTTTTGAATTAATGACCAATAATTGACCCAATAAGTCAATCTCTAAGCAAAAAGTGAACTTTGGTCAAAATGGTCAATACTTGACCCAATGACAAACCCATTAACCCAATAGGTCAACTTTTGACCAAAAAGTCAATATTGGTCAAAATAGTCAATTTTTGACCTAATGACCACCATTGAACCAATAGGTTAACTTTTGACCAGAAAAGTCATCTTCGGTAAAAATGGTCAATTCTTGACCCAATTACCAACACATTGAAGAAATAAGTTAACTTTTGACCAAAAAGTCAACTTTGGTCAAAAACGACAATTTCTGACCCAATGACCACCCCGTTGACCCAATGGGTTAACTTTTGACCATAATTCAGTTTTGGTCAAAATAGGTCAACTTTTGACCAAAAAGTCACCTTTGGTCAAAATGGTCAATTTCCGACCCACTGACCAACCCATTGAACCAATTCGTTAACTTTTGACCAAAAATTCAATTTTGGTCAAAATAGTCAATTTTTGACCTTATGACCAATTATTGACCCAATAAGTCAATCTCTGACCAAAAAGTCAACTTTGGTCAAAATGGTTAATTCTTGATCCAATGAAAACCCCATTGATGCAATAGGTCAACTTTTGTCCAAAAAGTCAATTTTGGTCAAACTATTCAATTTTGGTCAAAATAGTCAATTTTTAACTTAATGTCCACCCATTGACCTAAGAAGCCAACTTTGGTCAAAATGGTCAATCCTTGACACAATGACAAACCCATTGTCAGAATAGGTCAACTTTTAACCAAAAAGTCAACTTTGGTCAAAATGAGCAATCCTTGACCCAATGACCAACCCATTGGCCTAATAGGTCAACTTTTGACCAAAAAGTCAATTTTTGTCAAAATAGTCAATTTTTAACCTAATGACTATCCATTGATCGAGAAAGTCAACTTTTAACCAAAAAGTCAATTTTGGTCAAGATGGTCAATTTTTGACCCAATGACCAACCCATTAACCCAATAGGTCAACTTTTGACCAAAAAAGTCATCTTTGGTCAAAATGGTAAATTCTTGACACAATTACCAACTCAATGACCAAATAGGCCAACTTTTGACCAAAAAGTCAATTTTAATCAAAATGGTAAATTTCTGGCCCAACGACCTCCCCGTTGACCCAATGGGTTCACTTTTGACCAAAATTTAATTATGGTCAAAATAGTAAATTTTTAACCCAATGACCACTTATTGACGCAATAAGTCAATCTCTGACTAAAAAGTCAACTTTGGTCAAAATAGTCAATCCTTGACCCAATGACAAACCCATTGACCCAATAGGTTAACTTTTGACCAAAAAGTCAATTTTGGTCAAAATAGTCAATTTTTAACTTAATGACCACCCATTGACCCAATAGATCAACTTTTGACCAAAATGTCAATTTTTATCGAAATAGTCAATTTTTACCAAAATAGTCCAATTGATCAACGTTTGACCAAAAAGTCATCTTCGGTCAAAATGGTCAATTCTTGACTTAATTACCAACTCTTTGACCAAATTGGTCAAATTTTGACCAAAAAGCAAACTTTGTTCAAAATGGTCAATTTCTGACTCAATGACCACCCCTTGACCCAATGAGTCAACTTTTTACAGAAAATTTAATTTTGGTCAAAATAACCAATTATTGACCTAATGACCAATTATTGACCCAATAAGTCAATCTCTGACCAAAAAGTCAACTTTGGTTAAAATGGTCAATCCTTGACCTAATGACTAACCCATTGACCCAATAGGTCAACTTTTGAACAAAAAGTCAACTATGGTCAAAATGGTCAATCCTTGACCTAATGACCAACTCATTGTCCCAATTGGTCAACTTTTGACCAAAAAGTCAATTTTGGTCAAAATAGTAAATTTTTGACCTAATTACCAATTATTGCGCCAGTAAGTCAATCTCTGACCAAAGAGTCAACTTTGGTCAAAATGGTCAATCCTTGACGCAATGACCAACCCATTGACCCAATAAGTCAACTTTTGACCAAAAAGTCAACATTGGTCAAAATGATCAATCCTTGACCCAATGACCAACACATTGACCTAATAGGTCAACTTTTAACCAAAAAATCAATTTTGGTCAAAATAGTCAATTTTTGAATTAACGACCAATTATTGACCCAATAAGTCAATCTCCGACTAAAAAATCATCTTTGGTCAAAATGGTCAATCCTTAACCCAATGACAAACTCATTGACCCAATAGGTCAGCTTTTGACCAAAAAGTTAATTTTGGTCAAAATAGTCAATTTTTGACCAAATGGCCACCCATTGACCCAATAGGTCAACTTTTGACTAAAAAGTCAACATTGGTCAAAATGATCAATTTTTGACCCAATGACTATCCCATTGACCCAATAGGTAAACTTTTGACTAAAAAGTCATCTCTGGTCAAAATGGTCAATCCTTGACCCAATTACCAACTCATTGACCCAATAGGTCAACTTTTGACCTAAAAGTTATCTTTGATCAAAATGGTTAATTTCTCACCCAATGACCACCCTGTTGACCCAATGGATTAATATTTGACCAAAAATTCAATTTTGGTCAAAATGATCAATTTATGACCTAATGACTAATAATTGACCCAGTAAGCCAATCTATGACAAAAAAGTCAACTTTGCTCAAAATGGCTAATTCATGACCCAATGACCAACCCATTGACCCAATAGGTCAATTTTTGATCAAAAAGTACACTCTGGTCAAAATGAACAATCCTTGATCCAATGACTAACACATTGGCCTAATAGGTCAACTTTTGACAAAAAATTCAATTTTGGTCAAAATAGTCAATTTTTGACCAAATGACCAATTATTGACCCAACAAGTCAATCTTTGACCAAAAAGTCAACTTTGGTCAAAATGGTCAATCATTGACCCAATGACAAACCCATTGCTCCAATAAGTCAACTTTTGACCAAAAAGTAAATTTTGGTCAAAATAGTCAATTTTTGACCTAATGAACTCCCATTGACCGAATAGATCAACTTTTAACCAATAAGTCAACTTTGGTCAAAATGATCAATTTTTGACCCAATTACCAACCCATTGACCCTTTAGGTCAACTTTTGACCAAAAAGTCATCTTTGGTCAAAATGGTCAATTCTTGACCAAATTACCAACTCATTAACCAAATAGGTCAACTTTTGACCAAAAAGTCAACTTTTGACCAAGAAGTCAACTTTTGTCAAAATGGTCAATTTCTAACCCAATGACCAACCATTGACCCAATGGGTTAACTTTTGACCAAAAATTCAATTTTGGTCAACATAGTCAATTTTTGATCTAATGACCAATTCTTGACCAAAAAAATCAATCTCTGACCAAAAAGTCAACTTTGGTCAAAATGGTTAATCCTTAACCCAATGACAACCCCATTAACCGAATAGGTCAACTTTTGACCAAAAAGTCATTTTTGGTCAAAAAAATAATTTTTGACTTAATGACCACCCATTAACCCATTAGGTCAACTTTTGACCAAAAAGTTAACTTCAGTCAAAATGGTCAATTTTTGATTCAATGACTAACTCATTGACCCAATAGATCAACTTTTGACCAAAAAGTCATCTTTGGTCAATATGGTCAATTTTTGATGCAATTACCAACTCTTTGACCAAATAGGTCAACTTTTAACCAAAAAGTCAACTTTGGTCAAAATGGTCAATTTCAGACCCGATGAGCACCCTGTTGACCCAATGGATCAACTTTTGACAAAAAAGTTAATTTTGGTGAAGATAGTCAATTTTTGACCAAATGACCAAAATAGTTAATTTTTGAATTAATGACCAATTATTGACCCAATAAGTCAATCTCTGACAAAAAAGTGAACTTTAGTCAAAATGGTGAATCCTTGACCTAATGACAAACCCATTGACCCAATAGTCAACTTTTGACCAAAAATTCAATTATGGTCAAAAGAGTCAATTTTTAACCTAATGACCACCCAATACCCAATAGGTCAACTTTTGACCAAAAAGTCAAGTTTGGTCAAAATGGTCAATTTTTTACCCAATGACCAACCCATTGACCCAATAGGTCAATTTTTGACCAAAAAGTCATCTTTGGTCAAAATGGTTAATTCTTGACCAAATTACCAATTCATTGACCAAATAGGTCAACTTTTGACCAAAATGTCAACTTTGGTCAAAATGGTCAATTTCTGACCCTATGACCACTCCGTTGACCCAATGGGTTAACTTTTGACCAAAAATTCAATTTTGGTCAAAATAGGTCAACTTTTGACCAAAAAGTCATCTTTGGTTAAAATGGTCAATTTCAGACCCAATGACAACCCCTGTTTACCAAATGGGTTAACTTTTGACCAAAAATTTAATTTTCGTCAAAATAGTCAATTTTTGACCTAATCACCAATTATTGACCCAATAAGTCAATCTCTGACCAAAAAGTCAACTTTGGACAAAATGGTCATTCCTTGACCTAATGAGGAACCCATTGACCTAATAGGTCAACTTTTGACCAAAAAGTCAATTTTGGTAAAAATAGTAAATTTTTAACTTAATGAACACTCATTGACCCAATAGGTTAACTTTTGACCAAAATGTCAACTTTGGTCAAAATGGTCATCCAATTTACCAACTCATTGACTAAATATGTCAACTTTTGACCAAAAAGTCAACTTTGGTCAAAATAGTCAATTTCTCACCCAATGACCACCCCGTTGACCCGATGGGTTAACATTTGACCAAAAATTTAATTTTAGTCAAAATAATCAATTTTTGACCTAATGACCAATTATTGACCCAATAAGTCAATCTCTGACCAAAAAGTCAACTTTGGTCAAAATGGTCAATCCTTGACCCGATGATAAACCCATTGACTCAATAGGTCAACTTTTGACAAAAAAATTTGCTTTGGTCAAAATGGTCAAACCTGGATTCAATGACCAACCAATTGACCCAATAGGTCTTTTGATAAATAGTCAATTTTGGTCAAAATAGTTAATTGTTGACCTAATAACCAATAATTGACCCATTAAGCCAATCTCTGACCAAAAAGTCAACTTTGGTTAAAATAGTCAATTCTTGACCCAATAACCAACCCATTGGCCTAATAGGTCAACTTTTAACCGAAAAGTAAATTTTTGTCAAAAGAGTCAATTTTTAAATTAATGACCAATTATATACCCAATAAGTCAATCTCTGACCAAAAAGTTAAGTTTTGTAAAAATGGTCAATCCTTGACCCAATGACAAACCCATTAACCCAATAGGTCAACTTTTCACCAAAAAGTCAACTTTGGTCAAAATGATCAATTTTTGACCCAATGACCAACCCATTGACCCAATATGTCAAATTTTGACCAAAAAGTCATCTTTGGTGAAAATGGTCAATTCTTGACCAAATTTCCAACTCATTGACCAAATAGGTCAACTTTTGACCAAAAAGGTCAACTTTTGACCAAAAAGTCAACTTTGGTCAAAATGGTCAATTTCTGACCCAATGACCACCCCGTTTACTCAATGGGTTAAATTTTGACCAAAAATTCAATTTTGGTCAAAATAGTCAATTTTTGATATAAAGACCAATTATTGACCCAAAAAATCAATTTTTTACCAAAAAGTCAAGTTTGGTCAGAATGGTCAATCCTTGACCCAATGACAAACCCATTGACCGAATAAGTCAACTTTTGACCAAAAAGTCAATTTTGGTCAAAATAGTCAATTTTTAACTTAATGACCACCCATTAACCCAATATGTCAACTTTTGACCAAAAAGTCAACTTCGGTCAAAATGGTCAATTTTTGACCCAATAGATCAACTTTTGACCAAAAAGTCATCATTGGTCAAAATGGTTAATTCTTGACGCAATTACCAACTCTTTGACCAAATTGGTTAACTTTTAACCAAAAAGTTAACTTTAGTCAATATGGTCAATTTCAGACCCGATGAGCACCCCGTTGACCCAATGGATCAACTTTTGACAAAAAATTTAATTTTGTTCAAAATAGACAATTTTTGACCTAATGACCAAAATAGTCAATTTTTGAATTAATGACCAATTATTGACCTAATAAGTCAATCTTTGACGAAAAAGTCAACTTTAGTCAAAATGGTCAATCCTTGACCCAATGACAAACCCGTTGACCCAATAGTCAACTTTTGAACAAAAATTCAATTTTGGTCAAAAAAGTCAATTTTTGACCTAATTACCAATTATTGACCCAATAAGTCAATCTCTGTCCAAAAAGTCAACTTTGGTCAAAATGGTCAATCTTTGACCCAATGACAAACCCATTAACCCAATAGGTTAACTTTTGACCAAAAAGTTAATTTTGGTCAAAATTGTCATTTTTTGTCCTAATGAGCACTCATTGACCCAAAAGGTCAACTTTTGACCAATAAGTCAACTTTGGTCAAAATGGTCAATCCTTGACCCAATGATAAACCCATTGACCCAATAGTGACACTTTTGACCAAAAAGTCAACTTTGGTCAAAATGATCAATCCTTGACACAAAGAACAACCCATTGGCCTAATAGGTCAACATTTGACCAAAAAGTCAATTTTAGTCAAAATAGTCAATTTTTGAATTAATGACCAATTATTGACCCAATAAGTCAATCTCTGACCAAAAAGTCAACTTTGGACAAAATGGTCAAAACTTAACCAAATGACAAACCCATTGACCCAATAAGTCAACTTTTGACTAAACAGTCAATTTTGGTCAAAATAGTCAATTTTTGACCTAATGAGCACCAATTGACCCAATAGGTCAACTTTTGACCAAAAAGTCAACTTTGGTCAAAATGATTAATTTTTGACCAAATGACACACCCATTGACCCAAAAAGTCAACTTTTGACTAAAAAGTCATATTTGGTCACATGGTCAATTCTTGACCCAATTATCAACTCATTGGCCAAATAGGTAAACTTTTGACCAAAAAGTCAACTTTGGCCAAAATGGTCAATTTCTGAACCAATGACCACTCCGTTTACCCTTTGGGTTAACTTTTGACCAAAAATTCAATTTTAATCAAAAAGTCAATTTTTGACCTAATGACCAATTATAAACCTAATAAGATAATCTTTGACCAAAAAGTCAACTTTCGTCAAAATGGTTAATCCTGGACCCAATGACAATCCCATTGACCCAATAGGACAACTTTTGACCAAAACGTCAATTTTGGTCAAAATAATCAATTTTTTACCTAATGACCACCCGTTGACCCAATAGGTCAACTTTTGACTAAAAAGTCAACTTTGGTCAAAAGGGTCAATTTTTGACCCAATGACCAACCCATTGACCCACTAGGTCAACTTTTGACTAAAAAGTCATCATTTGTCAAAATGTTCAATTCTTGACCCAATTATCAACTCATTGACCAAATAGGTCAACTTTTTACCAAAAGGTCAACTTTGGTCAAAATGGTCAATTTCTAACCCAATGAGTACCCCGTTTACCCAATGGGTTAACTTTTAACAAAAAAATCAATTTTTGGTCAAAATAGTCAATTTTTGACTTAATGACCAATTATTGACCCAATAAGTCAATCTCTGACAAAAAATTCAACTTTAGTCAAAATGGTCAATCCTTGACCGAATAGGTCAACTTTTGACCAAAAAGTCAATTTTGGTCAGAATAGTCAATTTCTAGCCTAATGACCACCCATTGACATAGTAGGTCAACTTTTGACCAAAAATTCAACTTTTGTCAAAATGGTCAATTTCTTACACAATGACCTCCCCGTTGACCCAATGCGTCAACTTTTGACCAAAAATTTAATTTTGGTCAAAATAATCAATTTTTAACCTTATGACCAATTATTGACCAAATAAGTAAACCACTAACCAAAAAGTCCATTTTGGTCAAAATGGTCACTCCTTGACCCAATGACCAACCCATTGACCCAAAAAGTCAGCTTTTGACCAAAAAGTCAGCTTTGGCCAAAATGGTCAATCCTTGACCAATGACCAACCCATTGACGAAATAGGTCAACTTTTGACCAAAAAGTTCATTTTGGTCAAAATAGTCAATTTTTTACCTAATGACTAGTTATTGACTAAGCCAATCTTGACTAAAAAGTCAAATTTGGTCAAAATTATTAACGTTTGACACAATGACAAACCCATTGACCCAACAGGTCAAATTTTTTTCAAAAAGTCAACTTTGTTCAAAATGGTCATTTTCTGACCCAATGACGACCCCGTTGACCAAATGGGTGAACTTTTGACCAAAAAGTCAACTTTGGTCAAAATGGTCAAACCTTGACCCAATGACCAACCCATTGACCATATAGGTCAACTTTTGGCGAAAAAGTCAATTTTGGTCAAAATTGCCAAACTTTGACCTAATGACCACCCATTGACCAAATAAGTCAACTTTTGACCAAAAAGTCAACTTTGGTCAAAATGGTCAATTCTGGTCAAAATGACCACCCATTGATCCAATAAGTCAACTTTGGAACAAAAATCAGTTTTGGTAAAAATAGTCAATTTTTGACCTAATGACCAATTATTTAATCAATAAGTCAACTTTCGACCAAAAAGTATACTTTGGTCAAAATGGTAAATCCTTGACCCTATGACCAGTCCACTGACCCAATAGATCGACTTTTGACCAAAAAGTCAATTTTGGTCAAAATAGTAAATTTTTTTACTTAATTACCAACTATTGATCCAGTAGATCAACTTTCGACCAAAAAGTTAACTTTGGTTAAAATGGTCAATCCTTGACCCAATGACCAACTCGTTGACCCAATATGTCAACTTTTGCCGAAAAAGTCAACTTTGGTCAAAATGGTCAATCCTTGACTCAATGACCAACTCATTGACCCAAAAGGACAACTTTTGACCAACAAGTCAATTTTAGTCAAAATTATCAATTTTTTACCTAATGACCACCTCATTGACCCTAAAGGTCAACTTTTGACTAAAAAGTCAAATTTGGTCAAAATGATCAATTTCTGACACAATGACCTCAATGTCAACTTTGGTGAAAAAAATCAATCCTTGATTTAATGACCAACCCTTTGACTCAATTTGTCAACTTTTGAGTAAAAAGTCATCCTTGGCCAAAATAATTAATCCTTGACCCAATGACCAAAACATTGACCAAATAGGTCAACTTTTGACCAAAATGTCAATTTTGCTTAAAATTATCAATTTTTGACCTAATGACCCCCTCATTAACCTAAATAGGTCGAGTTTTGACCAAAAAGACAACTTTGGTCAAAATTTTCAATCTCGATCCCAATGATAAACCCATTGACTCGATAGATAAACTTTTGACCAAAAAGTCAATTTTGGTAAAAATAGTCAATTTTTGACCTAATGACCAATTATTAACCCAGAAAGCCAATATCTGACCAGAAATTCAACTTCGGTCAAAATGGTCAATCCTTGACCCAATGACCAACCCATTGACCCAATAGGTTAATTTTTGACCAAAAAGTCAACTTTGGTCAAAATGATCAATCCTTGACCCAATGACCAATCCATTAGCCTAATAAGTCAACTTTTGACCAAAAAGACAATTTTGGTCAAAATAGTCAATTTTTGAATTAATGACCAACTATTGACCCAATAAGTCAATCTCTAACCAAAAAGTCAACATTGGTCAATCCTTGACCCAATGATAAACCCATTGACCCAATAAGTAATCTTTTGACCAAAAAGTCAATTTTTGTCAAAACAGTCAATTTTTGACCTAATGAGCACCAATTGACCCAATAGGTCAACTTTTGACAAAAAAAGTCAACTTTTGTCAAAATGTTCATATTTTGACCCAATGACCAACCCATTGACCCAATAGGTCAATTTTTGACAAAAAGTCATCTTTGGTCAAAATGGTCAATTCTTGACCAAATTACCAACTCATTGACCAAATAGGTCAACTTTTGACCAAAAAGTCAACTTTGGTCAAAATAGTCAATTTCTGACCCAATGACCACCTTGTTGACCCAATGGATTAAAATTTGACCAAAAATTCAATTTTGGTCAAAATAATCAATTTTTGACCCAATGACCGATTATTGACCCATTAAGTCAAAGTCTGACCAAAAAGTCAACTTTGGTAAAAATGTTCAATCCTTGACGCAATGACAAACCCATTGACCAAATAGGCCAACTTTTGACCAAAAAGTCTACTTTGATAAAAATGGTCAATCATTCATTCAGTGACCAACCCATTGACCCAATAGGTCAACTTTTAACAAAAAGTCAATTTTGGTTAAAATGGTCAACTTAGACCCAATGAACAACACATTGACCCAATACATCAGCTTATGACCAAAAAGTCATCTTTGGTCAAAATGGTCAATTCTTGACGCAATAACCAACTCATTGACAAAATAGGTCAACTTTTGACCAAAAAGTCAATTTTGGTCAAAATAGTAATTTTTTGGCCTAATGACCAATTATTGCCCCAGTAAGCCAATCTTTGACCAAAAAGTCAACTTTGGTCAAAATGGTCAATTATTGACCCAATGACAAACCCATTGATCCAATAAGTCAACTTTTAACCTAAAAGTAAATTTTGGTCAAAATAGTCAACTTTTGACCTAATGAACTCCCATTGACCGAATAGATCAACTTTTGACCAATAAGTCATCTTTGGTCAAAATGATCAATTTTTACCTAATTACCAACCCATTGACCCTTTGGGTCAACTTTTGACCAAAAAGTCATCTTTGGTCAAAATTGTCAATTCTTGACCAAATTACCAACTCATTGACCAAATAGTTCAACTTTTGACCAAAAAGTCAACTTTTGTCAAAATGGTCAATTTCTGACCCAATGACCAACCATTGACCCAATGGGTTAACTTTTGACCAAAAATTCAATTTTGGTCAACATAGTCAATTTTTGATTTAATGACCAATTATTGACCTAAAAAATCAATCTTTGACCAAAAAGTCAACTTTGGTCAAAATGGTCAATCCTTAACCCAATGACAACCCCATTAACCGAATAGGTCAACTTTTGACCAAAAAGTCATTTTTGGTTAAAAAATAATTTTTGACTTAATGACCACCTTTTAATCCATTAGGTCAACTTTTGAGCAAAAAGTCAACTTCGGTCAAAATAGTCAATTTTTTACCCAATCACCAACTCATTGACCCAATAGATCAACTTTTGACCAAAAAGTAATCTTTGGTCAAAATGGTCAATTTCAGACCCGACGAGCACCCCGTTGACCCAATGGATCAACTTTTGACAAAAAAATTAATTTTGGTCAAGATAGTCAATTTTTGACATAATGACCAAAAAAATCAATTTTTGAATTAATGACCAATTATTGACCCAATAAGTCAATCTCAGACAAAAAAGTCAACTTTGGTCAAAATGGTCAATCCTTGACCCAATGACAAACCCATTGACCCAATAGTCAACTTTTGACCCAAAATTCAATTTTGGTCAAAAGAGTCAATTTTTAACCTAATTACCACCCATTGACCCTATAGGTCAACTTTTGACCAAAAAGTCAGCCTTGGTCAAAATTGACAATTTTCTATCTAATGACCAACCCATTGAGCCAACAGGTCAACTTTTGACTAAAAAGTTATCTTTGTTCAAAATGGTCAATTTTTGACCCAATTACCAACTCATTGACCGAATAGGTCAACTTATGACCAAAAAGTCAACTTTGGTTAAAATGGTTAATTTCTGACCCAATGACCACCTCGTTCACCCAATGGGTTAACTGTTGACCAAAAATTCAATTTTGGTCAAAATAGGTCAACTTTTGACTAAAAAGTCATCTTTGGACAAAATGGTCAATTTTTGACCCAATGACAACCCCGTTGACCAAATGGGTTAACTTTTGACCAAAAATTTAATTTTGGTCAAAATAGTCAATTTTTGACCTAATTACCAATTTTTGACCCAATAAGTCAATCTCTGACCAAAAAGTCAACTTTTGTCAAAATGGCCAATCCTTGACCCAATGACAAACTCATTGACCCAATAGGTCAACTTTTGACCAAAAAGTCAATTTTGGTCAAAATAGTCAATTTTTGACTTAATGACCACCCATTAACCCATTATGTCAACTTCTGACCAAAAAGTTAACTTCAGTCAAAATGGTCAATTTTTGATTCAATGACTAACTCATTGACCCAATAGATCAACTTTTGACCAAAAGTCATCTTTGGTCAAAATGGTCAATTTTTGGCGCAATTACCAACTCTTTGACCAAATAGGTCAACTTTTAACCAAAAAGTCAACTTTGGTCAAAATGGTCAATTTCGTAACCCGATGAGCACCTTGTTGACCCAATGGATCAACTTTTGACAAAAAAGTTAATTTTGGTGAAGATAGTCAATTTTTGACCAAATGACCAAAATATTTAATTTTTGAATTAATGACCAATTATTAACCCAAAAGTCAATCTCTGACAAAAAAGTCAACTTTAGTCAAAATGGTGAATCCTTGACCCAATGACAAACCCATTGACCCAATAATCAACTTTTGACAAAAAATTCAATTATGGTCAAAAGAGTTAATTTTTAACCTAATGACCACCCAATGACCCAATAGGTCAACTTTTGACCAAAAAGTCAACTTTGGTCAAAATGGTTAATTTTTTACCCAATGACCAACCCATTGACCCAATAGTTCAACTTTTGACCAAAAAGTCATCTTTGGTCAAAATGGTCAATTCTTGACCCAATTACCAACTCATTGACCAAATAGGTCAACTTTTGACCAAAACGTCAACTTTGGTCAAAATGGTCAAAAATTGACATTTATCCAAATTTAGAACTAAATTAGTTCTTTCGCATAACTCCAAAACTTTTTCAAGATGATTTAAGCATGCGTCAAATGATGTCCTAAATTCAGAGAAATCATCCATAAATTCATCTATTCCATTATCAATTAACTTACTAAATATAGACATCATACATCTCTGGAATGTTGCAGGTGCATTACATAATCCGAAAGACATTCTTCAAAAAGCAAAAGTTCCATGCGGACTAGTAAAAGTTTTTTTCTCTTGATCCTCAAGAGCATTAGGAATTTGATGGTAACCGGTATATCCATCCAGAAAGAAGTACTACTCCAGCAAGTTTATCCAACATTTGGTCTAGAAAAGGAAGAGGAAAGTGATCTTTTCGGGTGGCGGCATTTAATTTTCTATAATCAATACAAAAACACCATCCATTAACTTGTCTGATAGGTATTAATTCATTATTCTCATTTACTTCAACAGTTACTCCTCCCTTCTTAGGAACACAATGAATTGGACATACCCAAATACTATCTGAAATAGGATATATAATTTCAGCATCTAACGATTTTAAAATTTCTTTTTTAACTGCTTCTTTCATAATAGGGTTCAGTCTCCTTTTTGGATCAATTCTTGGTTTATGTTCATCATTTAATAAAATTCTATGCATACAAATTGAAGGACTAATTCCCTTTATATCAGCCAGAATCCATCCAAAAACTTTTTTGTACTTTTTTAATGTATCATTCAATTTTTGTTCTTGAATTTCATTTAAGTCTGAGGATACAATTACTGGTAATGTTGAAAATTCTCCTAAAAATATATATTTCAAATGATTTGGAAGAGTCTTTAATTCAAGTTCAGGGGGTTTCAATTGATGGAATTAATATTTCGTTCTCTGGTGCAGTTGAATTGAGCGTTTCAAATTG
Organism: Papilionanthe hookeriana x Papilionanthe teres; assembly: GCA_022702705.1. Taxonomy (NCBI): domain Eukaryota; kingdom Viridiplantae; phylum Streptophyta; class Magnoliopsida; order Asparagales; family Orchidaceae; genus Papilionanthe; species Papilionanthe hookeriana x Papilionanthe teres. Next base: position 68,476,128 of record CM040431.1, read on the forward strand.
TTCCTGAATATAATTAGCTTCTTTGTTATCAATTTCAACATATTTATCGTTTTCCATATCTTCATTTTCTTCAAATTTTTCTTTGAAATATTCTTTTCTCAAATAATCGCATATATCCATTCTAAAACATTCATCATCTCTTTCTATTGAGGGATATTTCATTGACTTTGAGATGTTAAAGGTCACTTCTTGATCATTTACTCTCATAGTCAATTCTCCTTTTTGAACATCTATCATGGCTCTTTCTGTAGCTAGGAATGGTCTTCCTAAAATGATTGTAATTTCTTTATCTTCTTACATATCTAAAATAACAAAATCTACAAGAATGATAAATTTATCAACCTTAACCAGAACATATTCTACAACACCTTTAGGATGTGTAATAGATCGATTAGATAATTATAGAGTTACAGAAGTTGGTGCAACCTCTCCTATTCCTAACCTTCTAAATGTTGATAAAGGCATCAAATTTATGCTAGCTCCCAAATCACATAATGCTCGACCATAAAATTTTGCACCAATAGCACACGAGATAGTAAAACTACCAAGATCTTTAAGTTTTTCAGGAAGATTTTTCTGAATTATAGTACTACACTCTTCACTGACTGCAACAGTATATCCTTCATAAATTTAACATAATCAGGTATTTGTTCCAAAGCTTCAATAAAAGGAATATTTATTGACATTTTTTTAAAATGTCTAAGAATTTAGCAAATCTTTTTCCCTTATCTTGTTGCTTTAGTCTTTGAGGAAATGGTGGTGGTGGTCTTTCAACAGCAATTTTCATAGGTTTCAGAGGAAGATCAGGATATAAAATTTCATTTTCTCCTTCAGTTTCCACTTTTTCCTTTTCAACTATAGTTTCTTTTTGGACTCTTGTTTCCAACTCTTTTCCACTTCTTAATTGATTAGCCTTAATCTGTTCTTTTCCTTGATCTTTAGGATTTACTTCAACATTGCTAGGTAAAGTTCCAACAGGTCTATTTCTTAGTGCAGTAGCAATATGCCTTAATTAGTTTTTTATATTTTTAATAGCAGCTCCTTGACTTTGTAATTGATTTCTTATATTCAAGGCTAATTCTTCCATAGATAACTTCTTCTCCTTGAATTGTGAATTATTATATAAACCTGGTGGATTAGAGGTCTATAATTGGAATTACCCTGATTGTTTACATTTTCTAATGGGTTTACAGGATTGTTCCCCTTCTGAGGATTAACAAGATTAACATTACTTTGGTTATTTTAATTAAAGTTTGGATGATTCTTCCAACCTAGATTATGATAGTTTGAATAAGGGTTATTTTGTCTATTATTTATTAAATTTATAGTTTCATATGAAGATTGATCATCTATAATTTATCCTAATGAATTTTCTTCTAACAGTGGAGGTGTTTGAGAACGATTCATTCTATATTGATCTATTTTCTTTGAAAGAGCAGTAATTTGAGAAACTATCATAGTTAAAGCATCTAAATCATTAATACTGGCTACTTTCTTAGGATTTACCCTTTCAGCAGGCCATTAAAAATTATTGGTAGCCATTTCTTCGATTAAAGCATAAGCATCTTTAAAAGGTTTAGACATTAATGATCCACCAGCAATAGCGTCAATAATGAATCTAAGAGATCCTACTAATCCATTATAAAAAGTTTAAATAATTAACAAATCTGGTAAAGCATGATGTGGACATTTCCTAAGAAGTTCTTTAAATCTTTCTCAAGATTCATATATCGATTCTCCCTCATACTGACTGAAAGATGTGATATCGTTTCTAAGCTTAGCAGTCTTAGATGGTGAAAAATATTTTGATAAGAATTTTTGTGAAAGTTCCTCCCAATATCTAATAGATCCAGGTGCTAATGAATTTAACCAAGTCTTAGCCTGGTCCCTTAGTGAAAAAGGAAAAAGTCTATGTCTGACAGCATCATCAGATAATCTGTCATATTTAAAAGTAGCACAAAGTTCTAAGAAACTTGCAAGATGTAAATTAGGATCTTCGTTAAGCGTTCTTCCAAATTGATTGTTTTGTACCATTTGGATAATTGTAGGTTTAAGTTCAAATGAATTAGCAGCTACATTCGGATTTTGAATGGTTAAGTGAATTTCACCAAATGTATGGTTAGCATAATCTCTTAGTGGTCTAGATTGATGTTCATTTTCTATTCTTTGGTTATTTACGTTGTTTTCCATTATATCAAGATTATCAGGATTTCTAGATTCTTTTCTCTATTTTCTAATTCTTCTATCTAATTTTGAATCGTAGGTTATAAGAATTTTAGATCCAGATTTATGCATACAATCTAAATCAGTCCACAGAAAAACAGTTGACTAAATAATAATAAGTTGTAAATTCTATTATATTATTATTTTTATTTTTAAAAAGTTTTCTAATTGTTCTAAATCGTCTGTTACTCTAGTTAGGTTATATATCTATATATCTTTTCTATCCTATCTAACTAACGCTCTAACTTTCTTTCTGACTATCCTCGGCAACGGCGCCAAAAACTTGTACCGCCCCTCGTACTTTGCGTTAATTTTAAATTGCTTTTATTTGATAAAGATGTGTATAAAGATATTCAATAATCATAGAGCTATCTTTCAACGCAAATATACATATCTTTCAAGTAATATAAGGCTCTAATGGAGTCCTGGATATCGATCCCACAAGGATAGTTTAATAGCTACGGTCAGAGGCTAGGATTATAGAAACCAATTTAGAGTCACAACTTTGTAAATTAAATTGCTTATCTGTCACTAATATGCAATCACAAATAAGATAAAGTTTTAATAAACTAGTTCTACCACAGTTAACTAATTCTACTAATTAAGTGAAATTCAATTTGATAAGAAAGAATCCTTCTCCTTGTTAAGAAATTTAAGTGAATGGATAACTAAAATTAGTTTAAAAATGGTTTTGTGCCAAATAGGAGCATACGTATTCTTTACCCTTTGGTCCAGGCATAAAGAACATTGACTAATCCTATGCTTGGTTACTGAATCTGTGGCTAAGCTGGGAGGATACCTGCTCTCACTTCAGAGCTCCCACATTCCCCTCGCCTGAGGGCTAACATCTACACTTCAGCACTCAAACAATAGGACCGAATTGAGGATTTTAGTCTGTCACTCTAAAATCTCCAATTTTAAGCCAGACAAATATTATTTGCACCTTACTTTCAAGGACTTTGACCTCCCTGAATCTCGGATGTAATCTTCAATATAGTTGTTAAACTCAACATATTTTAACTAATCAATTGGCCAAATTGAAAGTAAATTAAGATTTAAGTGAAAAGATTATCACAACTTCTTTTAAAATTCTCTTTGCACACTAATTTAAATTACCATTTCACAAACATATCAAAACAAGGAGAAAGATAGAAAAATTACTCATATTTCATGGAGAAGATATGACTAAACTTGGATTTCATATATGAAAATAAAATTTAACAAACTAAAATAAGTAAATATAACTTATCTCAAATTCGTCCCCAAATAAACTCTGTTAAGTTCTTCTGAATCTCTTCCTTTCTTTACAGCACACAAAATTCTCCTTCAAAACGACAAAGAGGAAGAAATCTGTCACTTCCCTTCCACTCTTATTATCTCTCAAAGAATTCCTCACAAATACCACTAATTTAACTCACTATCTAAAACTATAATGGAAACAAGACACTAACTAACACTTACGGAAAACAACAGACAACAACAATGGACACTAGTGGACTCCATTTTCGGCCCCAAATTGTTTATTTTAAAGTGGTTGAAGAGTTTCCCAAGCATCCTTCAAAAATTGTCCACATTCGATGCATCTCGTGAGAGAACCAACTTTCCCACCGTCGTCAGCCTCAAGCGAGCCGTCGGCGGCCTCGATCTCGCCGTCGGTGGGCTTCCTTGTAATATTTTCTGAACTCTCAGAAAAAATCAGCCGTTGGCGCCGTCAAGCTTGCCGTCGGCACCCTAGATCAAATCTTCACATTTTTTTAATCCTTTTTGCTCCAAATTCGCTCCTTTTTGCATTTTTTTCGCTCAATTGTCCATAAATCAACACATCTGCTACAAATCATCAAAAATACCCTTCTTTAAAGTACAATATTATCAAAATCAATATAAATTAGGCATGAAAATCTTAACATATTTTCAGCGGGTCAACTACCCCTCTCAAAAATGGCGTCCTTAACTATCTAAAATAGTTTAGAAATGAATTCCCCAATAGTTTCCTCAAGAAACCCTTCAAAAAGCGTACAAAGACATTGAATTTGAGTTCCACCAACTTTGGCCGCTGGCAATGCTGGGCCGCCTTTTAATTTCAATACTTTCTGGAATTGGGCGCCGGTTGCGCCCATTCTGGGAGCGGCAGTGCCACAAATCCTTTTTCTCCTTTTTGCCTCTTTTTGCTCCAAATTCATTCATTTTCACTTTCTTTTGCTCCAATCATCTAAAATCATCATAACTGCAGCAAAATATGAAGAATACCTTCCTTTAAATTGCAATATCACCAAAATAAGTATAAATTGTATGGCAAAAACCTAACATATTTTTGGTGTAATAGTGGCCAATTTGACCAATTTTGTCAATTGGATGTCTGTATTGACCAAATGGTTATTGTCGTGAATATTACGTCATTTTGACCAAATTTTGACAAGTTAGGTCAAGGGTTAACCTGGGGGTCAATGTGGTGGTCTTTAGGTTCAAAACTGACAATTTCGAAAAGTTTGACCAATTTGACCAAAGTTGACCAATTAAACTAAATTTGACTAATTTAGTATTTTGGTTGGTCAAATGGTCCATTTTGAACAAATTGGTGTCTGGGATGACCAAATGGTTCAATTTGACAAAGCTTGACCCAAGGTGACCATTTTTACCACGCTTGTCCAATTTGACCAAAGTTGACCAGTTTGACTAAATTTGACCAATTGGGTCAATTAGATGTCTGTATGGACCAAATGGTTATTGTGGTAAAAATTATGACATTTTGAATAAAGTTATACCAGTTAGGTCAAGTGTTTTTCTAGTGCTCAATGTGGTAGTCATTACGTCCAAAATTGATAATTTTGATCAAGTTTGACTAATTTGACCAAAGTTGACCAGTATTGACCGAATTTGACTAATTTAGTGTTTAGGTTGACCAAGTAGTCCATTTTAACAAATTCGGTGTCTGGGTTGACCAAATGGTTCAATTTGACCAAGTTTGACTAAAGTTGACCATTTTGACTAAGGTTGACGAATTTGACCAAATTTCACCAATTGGGTCAATTGGAAGTCTGTATTAACCAAATGGTTATTGTGGTGACTTTTAGGTCATTTTAACCAAAGTTAGACCAGTTTGGTGAAGGGTTGACATGGTGCTCATTGTGGTGGTCATTGGGTCCCAAATTGACTATTTTGACCAAGTTTGACCAATTAGACCAAAGTTGATCAATTTAACCAAATTTGACTAATTTTGTGCTTTGGTTGACCAAATGGTTCATTTTGAACAATTTGGTGTCTAGGTTGACTAAATGTTTCAATTTGACTAAGTTTGACCAAAGTTGACCATTTTGACCAGGGTTGACCAATTTGACCCAAGTTGATCAATTTGACCAAATTTGACAAATTGGGTCAATTGGATGTCTGTAATAACTAAATGGTTATTGTAGTCACAATTAGGTCATTTTGAACAAAGTTCGACCAACAAGGTCAACAGTTGACCTAGTGGTTAATGTGGTGGTCATTGGGTCCAAAACTGACAATTCTGACTAAGTTTGACTAATTTGACCAAAGCTGACCAATTTGACTGAATTTGACCAATTTAGTGTTTAGTTTGACCAAATGGTCAATTTTGACAAATTTGGCATTCTGGGTTGACCAAATTGTTCTATTTGACCAAGTTTGACCAGAGATGACCATTTTACCCAAAGTTGACCAATTTTACCAAAGTTGACCAATTTTACCAAAGTTCACCAATTTGACCTAACTTGACCAATTGGGTCAATTGGATGACTGTATTGATAAAATGATTATTGTGGTAACTATTAGATGATTTTAACCAAAGTTTGACCATTATGTCAAGGGTTGACCTAGTGATCAATGTGGTGGTCAATGAGTCCCAAATTAATAATTTTGACCAAGTTTGAGTAAGTTGACTGAAGTTGGCCAATTTTGACCAATTTAGTGTTTAGGTTGACTAAATGATCCATTTTGACCAATTTGGCGTCTGGGTTGACGAAATGGTTCAGTTTGACTAAGTTTGACTAAACATAACCATTTTGACTAAGGTTGACCAATTTGACCAAAGATGACCAATGTGACCAAATTTAACCAATTGGATCAATTGGATGTCAGTATTTTCCAAATGTTTATTGTGGTTTAACCATTAAGGTGAAGGGTTGTTCTGGTGATCAATGTATTGGTCATTACGTCCAAAATTGACCATTTTGACCAAGTATGACTAATTTAACCAAAGTTGACCAGTTTGACCAAATTGGATCAATTTAGTGTTTACAAATGATACATTTTGACCAATTCGGTGTCTAGGTCGACCAAATGGTTCAATTTCACCAAGTTTGACCAAAGTTGACCAATTTAATCAATGTTGACTAATTTGACCAAAGTTGACCAATTTGACTAAATATGACCAATTGGGTCAATTGAATGTCTGTATTGACCAAATGTCTATTGTGGTAACTATTAGGTCATTTTATCCAAAGTTTGACCAGTTAGGTCAAGGGTTGACCTGGTTGTCAAAGTGGTGGTCAATGGATTTAAAATTAACTATTTTGACCAAGTTTGACTAGTTTGACCAAAGTTGACCAGTTTGACAAAATTTATCCGTGTTTAGGTTGACGAAATGCTCCATTTTGACTAATTTGATGTCTGGGTTGACCAAATGGTTTAATTTGAACAAGTTTGACCATAGTTAACCATATTGACCAAGGTTGACCAATTTGACTAAAGTTGAGTAGTTTGACCAAATTTGACCAATTAGGTAAATTGGATTGTTGTTTTGACCAAATGGTTATTGTTGTAAATATTAGCTCATTTTAGCCAAATTTTACCATTTAGGTTAAGGGTTGACCTGGTGGTCAATGTGGTGGTCAGTGGGTCAAAAATTAGCCATTCTGACAAAGTTTGACTAGTTTGGCCAAAGTTGACGATTGTGACCAAATTTGATTAATTTAGTTTTTAGGTTGATCAAATGGTGCATTTTGACCAATTTGGAGTCTGATTTTACCAAATGGTTTAATTTTAGCAAGTTTTACCATGTTTAAGTTGACCATTTTCACCAGGGTTGACCAATTTGACCAAAGATGACCAGTTCGACAAAATTTGATAAATTGGGGCAATTGAATGTCTCTATTGAACAAATTGTTATTGTTGTAACTATTAGGTAATTTTAACCAAAGTTTGACCAGTTAGGACATGGGTTGACTTGGTGATCAATGTGTTGGTCGTTGGGTAAAAAATTGATCATTTTGACCAAGTTTGACTAATTTGACCAAAGCTTACCAGTTTGACCAAATTTGAACAATTTTGTGCTTAGGTTAACCAAATGGCCATTTTGACCAATTTGGTTTCTAGGTTGACTAAATAGTCCAATTTGATCAAGTTTGACCAAACATGACCATTTTGACCACAGTTGAACAATTTGTCCAAAGACCAATTTGACCAAATTTGACCAATTGGTTTAGTTGGAGGTCTGTATTGGCCAACTGGTTATTGTGGTAACTTTTAAGAGATTTTAACCAAAGTTTGACCAGTTAGGTCAAGGGTTGACCTAGTGATCAATGTGGTGGTCATTGGGTCCAAAATTAACTATTTTGACCAAGTTTGACTAATTTGACCAAAGTTAACCAGTTTGACCAAATTTGACCAATTTAGAGTTTAGATTAACCAAATGGACTATTTTGGCCAATTTGATGGCTGGGTTGACCAAATGGTTCAATTTGACTAAGTTTGACCAAAGTTTACCACTTTGATCACGGTTGTCCAATTTGACCAAAGTAGACCAATTTGACCAAATTTGACCATAGTTTACTAGTAGGTCAATTTAACCAAAGTTTGACTAGTTAGGTCAAGGGTTGACCTGATGGTCAAAGTGGTGATCATTGGGTCCAAAATTGACCATTTTGACTAAGTTTGACTAATTTGACCAAAGTTGACCAGTTTTACCAAATTTGACAAAATTAGTGTCAGGGTTGACCAAATGGTTCAGTTTGACTAAGTTTGAGTAAACATAACCATTTTGAACAAGGTTGACTAAATTGATCAAAGTTGACAAGTTTGACCAAATTTGACTAATTGGGTCATGTGGATGTCTGCATTGACCAAATGGTTATTGTGGTAACTATTAAATAATTTTAACTAAAGTTTAACCAACTATGTCAATGATTAAAGTGGTGATCAATGTGGTGGTCATTGGGTCAATTGGATGTGTGTGTTGATCAAATGGTTAATGTGTTAACTATTTGGTTATTATGGTAATTATTAGGTCATTTTAAACAAAGTTTGACTAGTTAGATCAAGCGTTGACCTAGTGGTCAAAGTGGTGGTCATTGGGTCCAAAATTGACCTCTTTGGTCAAGTTTGACCAATTTGACCAAAGTTGACCAGTTTAACAAAATTTGATCAATTTAGTGTTTATGTTGACCAAATGGTCCATTAGGACCAATTTGGTGTTTGGGTTGACCAAATAGTTCAATTTGACCAAGTTTAACTAGACATTACCATTTTAACCAAGGTTGACCAATTTGACCAAAGTTGATCAGTTTATCCAAATTTGACCAATTGGGTCAATTGGATGTATGTAATGACCAAATGGTTATAGTGCTAATTATTAGGCCATTTTAACCAAAGTTTGACCAGTTATGTTTAGGGCAGACCTGATGATCAATGTATTGGTCATTGGGTCAAAAATTTACCATTTTGACCAAGTTTGTCTAAATTGAGTAAAGCTGAACAGTTTCACCAAATTTGACCAATTTAGTGTTTAGGTTGACTAAATGGACCATTTTGACTAATTTGACAAAACATGACTATTTTGACCAAGGTTGACCAATTTGACCAAATTTCATTAATTGGGTAAATTGAGTGTCTGTATTGACCAAATCATTATTGTGGTAACTATTAAGTCATTGTAACCAATGTTTGACCAGTTAGTCAATGGTTGACCATTTTAACGAATTTTGACTAATTTGACCAAAGTTCACCGGTTTGACAAATGTAGTGTTTAGGTCGACAAAATGGTCCATTTTGGCCAATTTGGTGTCTGGTTGGCCATATCGTTCAATTTGGCCAAATTTGACCAAAGTTGACTTTTTTGACAAGGGTTGAACAATTTGACCAAAGTTGGCCTCTTTAACCAATTTTGACTAAATTGGTCAATTGGATGTCTGTATTGACCAAATGGTTATTGTGGAACTATTAGGTCATTTTAAACAAAGTTTGTCAAGTTGTGTCAAGGGTTGACGTGGTGATCAATGTGGTGGTCATTGGGCCAAAAATTAATCATTTTGAGCAAGATTGATTAATTTGATAAAAGTTGACCAGTTTGACTAAATTTTGACCATTTTATTGTTGAGGTTTAACAAAAGTTCCATTTTAACCAATTTGTCTTGTGGGTTAACCAAATGGTTCAATTTGACCAAGTTTGACCAAAGTTTGACTAACTTGATGAAAGTTGACTGGTTTGACCAAATTTGACCAATTGGGCTATATGAATGTTTGTGTTGACCAAATGGTTATTGTGGTAACTATTAGGTCTATTTAACCAAAGTTTTACCAGTTAGGTCAAGGGTTGATCTTGTGGTCAACATGGTAGTCATTGGGTACCAAATTGACCATTTAGACCAAGTTTGACTAATTTGACCAAAGTTGACAAGTTTGACCAAATTTGACCAATTTTGTATTTAGGTTAACCAAATTGTCCATTTTGACTAATTTGGTGTCTGGGTTGATCAAGTGGTTAAATTTGACCAAGTTTAACCAAAGTTAACCATTATAACCAGAGTTGACCAATTTGACCAAAGTTGACCATTTTGACCAAATTTGACCAATTTGTTCAATTAGATGTCTGCATTCACCAAATATTTATTATGTAACTATTTAGTCGTTTTAACCAAAGTTTGACCAGTTAGGTCAAGTGTTGACCTAGTAGTCAAAGTGGTGGTTATTGAGTCCAAATTTGACCATTTTGACCATGTTTGACTAATTTGATCAAAGTTGACAAGTTTGACCAAATTTGACCAATTTAGTGTTTAGGTTGATCAAATGATCCTTTTTGACCAATTTAGTGTCTGGGTTGACCAAATGGTTCAATTTGACCAAGTTGGACCAAACATGACCATTTTGACAATGGTTGAGAAATTTGATCAAAGTTGAGTAATTTGACCAAATTTGACCAATTAGGTTAATTAGATGTCAGTATTGATGAAATTGTTATTTTGGTAACTAGTAGGTCATTTTAACCAAAGTTTGACTAGTTTGGTCGAAGGTTGACATGTTGATCAATGTGGTAATCATTGGGTCCAAAATTAACAATTTTGGCCAAGTTTGACTAATTTGACCGAAGTTGACTTTTTTGACCAAATTTGACCAATTAAGTGTTTAGGTTAACCAAATGGTTCATTTTAACCAATTTGGTGACTGGGTTGACCAAAGTTAATTATTTTGATCAAGGTTGCCCAATTTGACCAAAGTTGACATGTTTGACCAAATTTTATCAATCAGGTCAATTAAATGTCTATATTGATCAAATGGTTATTGTGGTAGCTATTAGGTCATTTTAACCAAAGTTTGACTAGTTAGGTCAAGGGTAGACTTGATGGTCAAAGTGGTGGCCATTGGGTCCAAAATTGACCATTTTGACCAAGTTTGATAAATTTGACCAAAGTTGACCAGTTTGAACAAATTTGACCAATTTAGTGCTTAGGTTGACCAAATGGTCCATTTTGACCAATTTGGTGTCTGGATTGACCAAATTTTTCTATTTGACCAAGTTTGTCCAAACATGACTATTTTGACACGGGTTGACCAAGTTAACCAAAGTTGACCAATTTTATGAAATTTGACTAATTGGGTTAATTGGGTGTCTGTATTGACAAAATGGTTATTATGGCAACTAGTGGGTCATTTTAGCTAAAGTTTGACCAGTTAGGTCAAGGGTTGACCTGATGATTATTGTGGCGGGCATTGGGTCCAAAATTTACCATTTTGACCCGGTTTGACTAATTTGACCAAAGTTGACCAGTTTCACCAAATTTGACCATTTTAGTGTTTTGGTTGACCTAATGGTTCATTTTGAAAAATTTGGTGTCTGGGTTAACCAAATCATTCAATTTGACCAAGTTTATCCAAACATGACCATTTTGACCAGGGTTAACCAATTTAACCAATATTGATGAATTTTATGAAATTTGAACAATTGGGCCAATTGGGTGTCTGTATTGACCAAATGGTTATTGTGTCAACTATTAGGTCGTTTTATCCAGATTTTAACCAATTAGGTCAAGGGTTGACCAATTTAACGAAGTTTGACTAATTTGACCAAAGTTGACCAAATTTGACCAATTTAGTGTTTAGGTTGACCAAATAGTTCATTTTAACCAATTTGGTGTCAGGGTTGGCCAAATGGATCAATATGACCAATTTGACCATTTTCACCAGCGTTGACCGATATGACTAAGTTGACCAATTTGGCCAAATTTGACCAATTTGGTCAATTGGAAGTCTGTATTGACCAAATGGTTATTGTGGTAGTAACTATTGTGTCATTTTAACTAAAGTGGGTCCAAAATTGGCTATTTTGTTCAAGTTTGACTAATTTGACCAAAGTTGACCATTGTGACTAAATTTGGCCAATTTAGTGTTTAGGTTGACCAAGCAGTGCATTTTTGACCAATTTGGAGTCTGGTTTGACCAAACGGTTCAATTTTAGCGAGTTTTACCATGTTTAAGTTGACCATTTTGAGCAGGGTTGACTGATTTGACCAAAGATGACCAGTTTGACCAAATTTAACAAAATAGGTTAATTGAATGTCTGTATTGAACAAATTGTTATTGTTGTAACTATTAAGTAATTTTAACCAAAGTTTGACCAGTTAGGTCGTGGGTTGACCTGGTGATCAATGTGTTGGTCGTTGGATAAAAAATTGATCATTTTGACTAAGTATTGAGCAAATGTCTATTGCGGTAACTATTACGCCATTTTATCCAAAGTTTGACCAATTAGGTCAAGGGTTGACCTGGTGGTCAAAGTAGTGGTCATTGGGTCTATAATTGACCATTTTGGCCAAGTTTGACTATTTTGACCAAAGTTGACCAATTTAATTAATGTTGACCAATTTTACCAAATTTGACCAGTTTGACTGAATATGACCAATTGGGTCAATTGAATGTCTGTATTGACCAAATGTCTATTGTAGTAAATATTAAGTCATTTTATCCAAAGTTTGACCAGGTAGGTCAAGGGTTGACCTAGTAGTCAAAGTGGTGGTCATTGGGTCTAAAATTGACCATTTTGACCAAGTTTGACTAGTTTGACCAAAAATGACCAGTTTGACAAAATTTGTCCTTGTTTAGGTTGACGAAATAGTCCATTTTGACTAATTTGATGAAATGGTTATTGTGGTTTGACCATTTAGGTCAAGGGTTGTCCTGGTGATCAATGTATGGTCATTGCTTCCAAAATTGACCATTTTGACCAAGTTTAACAAATTTGACCAAAGTTGACCAGTTTGACCAAATTTGATTAATTTAGTGTTTAGGCTGACCAAATGGTATATTTTGACCAATTTGGTGTCTGGGTCGACCAAATGAATCAATTTCACCAAGTTTCACCAAAGTTGACCAATTTAATCAATGTTGACCAATTTGACCAAAGTTGAGCAGTTTGACTAAATATGACCAATTGGGTTATTTGGATGCCTGTATTGACCAAATGTCTTTTGTGGTAACTTTTAGGACACTTTATCCAATGTTTAACCAGTTAGGTCGAGGGTTGACCTGGTAGTCAAAGTGGTGGTCATTGGGTCTAAAATTGACCATTTTATCCAAGTTTGACTAGTTTTACCAAAGTTGACCAGTTTGACAAAATTTGTCCATGTTTAGGTTGACAAAATGGTTCATTTTGAGTAATTTGATGTCTAGGTTGACCAAATGGTTTAATTTGACCAAGTTTGACCATATTTACCAAGGTTGACCAATTTGACAAAAGTTGACCAATTTGACCAATTTGGTTAATTGGATTTCTGTGTTGACCAAATGGTTATTGTGGTAACTATTAGCTCATTTTAACCAAATTTGACCAGTTAGGTCAAAGGTTGACCTGGTGGTCAATTTGGTGGTCAGTGGGTCCAAAATTAGCCATTTTGACCAAGTTTGACTAATTTGACAAAAGTTGACCATTGTGACCAAATTTGACCAATTTAGTGTTTAGGCTGACCAAATGGTGCATTTCGACCAATTTGGAGTCTGGTTTTACCAAATAGTTCAATTTTAGCAAGTTTTTCCATGTTTAAGTTGACCATTTTGATCAAGTTTGACCGATTTGATTAAAGATGACCAGTTTGACCAAATTTAACAAATTAGGTCAACTGAATGCCAACAAATTGTTATTGTTGTAACTATTAGGTAATTTTAACCAATGTTTGACCAGTTAGGTCATGGGTTGACCTGGTGATCAATGTGTTGGTCGTTGGGTAAAAAATTGATCATTTTGACCAAGTTTGACTAATTTGACCAAAGCTGGCCAGTTTGACCAAATCTGACCAATTTTATGTTTAGGTTGACCAAATGGTCCATTTTGACCAATTTGGTTTCTTGGTTGAACAAGTAGTCTAATTTGACCAAGTTTGACCAAACATGACCATTTTTACCACAGTTGAACAATTTGTCCAAAGTTGACCAGTTTGACCAAATTGGACCAATTGGTTTAATTGGAGGTCTATATTGGCCAAATGGTTATTGCTGTAACTTTTAGGACATTTTAGCCAAAATTTGACCAGTTAAGTCAAGGGTTGACCAAGTGATGAATGTGGTGGTCGTTGTGTCCAAAATTGACTAATTTGAATAAGTTTGACTAATTTGACCAAAGTTGACCAGTTTGATAAATTTAACCAATTTAGTGTTTAGGTTAACCAAATGGTCTATTTTGGCCAATTTGGTATCTAGGTTGACCAAATGGTTCAATTTGACCAAGTTTGACCAAAGATTACCATTTTTATCAATTCGCCCAAATTTGACCATGGTTGACTAGTAGGTCAATCTAACTAAAGTTTGACTTGTTAGGTCAAGGGTTGACCTGATGGTCAAAGTAGTGGTCATTGGGTCCAAAATTGACCATTTTGATAAAGTTTGACTAATTTGACAAAGTTAACCAGTTTTACCAAATTTGACCAATTTAGTGTCAGGGTTGACCAAATGGTTCAATTTGACCAAGTTTGAGTAAACATAATAATCTTGAACAAGGTTGACCAATTGGGTCATGTGGATGTCTGTATTGACCAAATGGTTATTATGGTAACTATTAAATAATTTTAACCAAAGTTTGACCAGTTATGTCAATGATTGACGTGGTGATCAATGTAGTGGTCTTTGGGTCCAAAATTTACTATTTTGACCAAGTTTGACAAATTTGACCAGTTTGCCAAATTTGACTAACTTAGTGTTTAAGTTGACCAAATGGTCCATTTTAACTAATTTGGTGTCTGAGTTACCAAATGATTCAATTGGACCAAGTTTGACCAAACATAACTATTTTGACCAGGGTTGACCAATTAGACCAAAGTTTACCAATTTGACCAAATTTGACCAATTCAGTCAATTGAATATCTGTATTTACCAAATGATTATTGTGGTAAATATTAGGTCATTTTAACCAATGATTAACCTTTTAGGTTAAGGGTTGACTATTTTGACCAAGTTTGACTAATTTGAATAAAGTTGACCAGTTTGACCAAGTTTGACCAATTTGGTATTTAGGTTGACGAAATTGTCAATTATGACCAAATTGTTGTCTGGCTTGACCAAATGGTTCAATTTGACCAAATTTGACCAAAGTTACCATTTTGACCAAGGTTGACCAATTTGACTAAAGTTGACCAGTTTGATCAAATTTGGCCAATTTGGTCAATTGGATGTCTATATTTACCAAATGGTTATTGTGGTAACTATCAGATCATTTTAACCAAATTTTGACCAGTTGTGTCAAGTGTTGACGTGGTGGTCAATGTTGTTGTCTTTGGGCCCAAAATTAACCATTTTGTCCAAGTTTGACTAATTTGACAAAAATTAACCAGTTTGACCAACTTTGACCAATTTAAAGTTTAGGTTGAGCAAATAGTCCATTTTGACCAATTTGGTGTCTAGGTTAACCAAATGGTTCAATTTGACCAAGTTTGACTAAAGTTGACCATTTTGACCAGGTTGACCAATTTGACCAAAGTTGAACAGTTTGACCAAATTTGACCAATTGGGTCAATAGGATGTTTGTATTGATCAAATGGTTAATGTGTTAACAATTTGGTTATTGTGGTGGTTATTATGTCATTTTAACCTAAATTTGGCCAGTTAGATCACCTAGTGGTCAAAGTGGTGGTCATTGGGTCCAAGATTGATCATTTTGATCAAGTTTGACTAATTTCACAAAAGTTTACCAGTTTAACAAAATTTGACCAATTTAGTGTTTATATTAACCAAATGGTCCATTATGAACAATTTGGTGTTTGGGTTGACCAAATTGTTTAATTTGACCAAGTTTAACTAAACATGACCATTTGAACAAGGTTGACCAATATGACCAAAATTGACCAGTTTGACCAAATTTGACCAATTGGATCAATTGGATGTCTGTAATGACCAAATGGTTATAGTGCTAATTATTATGCCATTTTAACCAAAGTTTGACCAGTTATGTTTAGGGCTGACCTGATGATCAATGCGGTGGTCATTGGGTCCAAAGTTTATCATTTTGACCAAGTTTGCCTAATTTGACCAAAGTTGACCAGTTTGACCAAAGTTGACCAATTTAGTGTTTAGGTTGAGCAAATGGTCCATTTTGACCAATTTGGTGTATGATTTGACCAAATGGTTCAAGTTAACCAAGTTTGACCAAGGTTGATCAATTTGACCAAAGTTGACCAATTTGACCAAAGTTGACCAATTTGAGCAAATTTCATCATTTGAGTAAATTAAGTGTCTATATTGACCAAGTCATTATTATGGTAACGATTAGGTCATTGTAACCAAAGTTTGACCAGTTAGGTCGAGGGTTGATCATTTTGAAGAAATTTGACTAATTTGAGCAAAGTTGACCAGTTTGACCAAATTTGACAAATTTAGTGTTTAGGTTGACAAAATAGTCCATTTTAGCGAATTTGGTGTCTGGTTGGCGAAATCGTTCAATTTGGCCAATTTTGACCAAAGTTCACTATTTTAACAAGGGTTGACCAATTTGACCAAAGTTCACCTATTTGACCAAATTTGATCAATTTGGTTAATTGTATGTCTGTATTGACCAAAAGGTTATTATGGTAACTATTAGGTCATTTTAACCAAAGTTTTTCCAGTTGTGTCAAGCGTTGACGTGGTAGTCAATGTGGTGGTCATTGGGCCAAAAATTAATCATTTTGGGCAAGTTTGATTAATTTGACAAAAGTTGACCATTTTGACTAAATTTTTTAAATTTGTTGTTGAGGTTTACCAAATGTTCCATTTTAACTAATTTGGTGTCAGGGTTGACCAAATGGTTCAATTTGACCCAGTTTGACCAAAGTTTGACTAACTTGATGAAAGTTAGTTGTTTTGACCAAATTTAACCAATTGGGTCATATGAATGTCTATACTGACCAAATGGTTATTGTAGTACTATTAGGTCAATTTAAGCAAAGTTTTACCATTTAGGTTATGGGTTGATCTTGTGGTCAATGTGGCAGTCATTGGGTACCAAATTGACCATTTAGACCAAGTTTGACTAATTTGACCAAAGTTGACAAGTTTGACCAAATTTGACTAATTTTGTGTTTAAGTTCACCAAATGGTTAAATTTGACTAATTTGGTGTATGGGTTGACCAAATGGTTAAATTTGACCAAGTTTGACCAAAGTTAACCATTTTGACTAGGGTTGACCAATTTGACCAAAGGTGACCAGTTTGACCAAATTTGACCAATTTGATCAATTTGATGTATGTATTCACCAAATATTTATTGTGTAACTATTTAGTCGTTTTAACCAAAGTTTGACCAGTTAGGTCAAGTGTGGACCTGGTGGTCAAAGTGGTGGTTATTGAGTCCAAAATTGACCATTTTGACCAAGTTTGACTAGTTTAACCAAAGTTGATAAGTTTGACCAAATTTGACCAATTTAGTATTTAGGTTGACCAAATGGTCCATTTTGACCAATTTGGTGTCTGGGTTGACCAAATGGTTCAGTTTGTCCAAGTTTGAACAAACATGACCATTTTGATAAGGGTTGACAAGTTTAACTAAAGTTGAATAATTTGACTAAATTTGACCAATTAGGTCAATTGGATGTCAGTATTGACCAAATGGTTATTTTGGTAACTATTAGGTTGTTTTAACAAAAGTTTGACCAGTTTGGTCAATGGTTGACCTGGTGATCAATATGATGGTCATTGGGTCCAAAATTGACTATTTTGACCAAGTTTGACTAATTTGACTAAAGTTGAATTTTTTTGACCAAATTTGACAAATTAAGTGCATAGGTTGACCAAATGGTTCATTTTAGCCAATTTGGTGTCTGGGTTCACAAAAGTTAACCATTTTGATCAGGGCTGTCCAATTTAACTAAAGTTAACCTGTTTGACCCAATTTGATCAGTCGAGTCAAATAAATGTTTGTATTGACCAAATGGTTATTATGGTAAATATTAGGTCATTTTAACCAAAGTTTGACCAGTTAGGTTAAGGGTTGACCTGGTGGTCAAAGTGGTGGCCATTGGGTCCAAAATTGACCATTTTGGCCAAGTTTTACAAATTTAAATAAAGTTGACCAGTTTGAACAAATTTGACCAATTTAGTGTTTACGTTTACCAAATGGTCCATTTTGACCAAATTGGTGTCTGGGTTAACCAAACTGTTACATTTGACTAAGTTTGTCCAAACATGACTATTTTGACACGGGTTGAACAAGTTAGCCAAAGTTGACCAATTTTATGAAATTTAGCGAATTGAGTCAATTAGGTGTATGTATTGACTAAATGGTTATTGTGGCAACTATTAGGTCATTTTAGCTAAAGTTTGACCAGTTAGGTCAAGGGTTGACCTGATGATTAATGTGGTGGTCATTTGGTCAAAAATTTATCATTTTGATCAAGTTTAACTAATTTAACCAAAGTTGACCAGTTTGACAAAATTTGACCAATTTAGTATTTAGGTTTACCTAATGGTTCATCATGAAAAATTTGGTGTCTGGGTTGACCATATCATTCAACTTGACCAAATTTGTCCAAACATGACTATTTTGACCAGGGTTAACCAATTTAACCAATGTTGACCAATTTTACGAAATTTGACCAATTGGACCAATTGGGTGCCTATATTGACCAAATGGTTATTGTGGCAACTATAAGTTCGTTTTAACCAAAGTTTGACCAATTAGGTCAAGGGTTAACCATTTGGATGAAGTTTGACTAATTTGACCAAAGTTGACCAAATTTGACCAATTTGGTGTTTTGGTTGACCAAATGGTTCATTTTGACCAATTCAGTGTTTGGGATGGCCAAATGGATCAATATAACCAAATTTGACAAAAGTTAACCATTATGACCAGCGTTGACCGATTTGACTAATTTGACAAATTTGACCAAATTTGACCAATTTGGTTAATTGGATGTCCGTATTGACCAAATGGTTATTGTGGTAACTTTTGATCAAAGTTTACTTTTTAGTCAAAAGTTGACCTATTGGGACAATTGGGTGGTCATTGGGTCAAAAATTGACTATTTTGACCAAAATTAACTTTTTGGTCAAAAGTTAACCAATTGGGTCAATGGGTTGGTCATTGGGTCAAGGATTGACCATTTTGACCAAAGTTGACTTTTTGGTCAAAAGTTAACCTATGGGGTAATAGGTTGGTCATTGGGTTAAAATTTGAACATTTTAACCAAAGTTGACTTTTTGGTCAAAAGTTGATCTATTGCGTCAATGGGGTGGTCCTTAGGTCAAAAACTAAAACTTTTGACCAAAATTGACTTTTTGGTCAAAAGTTGACCTATTGGGTCAATGGGTTGGTCCTTGGGTCAAGGATATTTTGATCAAATTTGACATTTTTGTGAAAAGTTGACCTATTGGGTCAATGAGCTGGTCATTGGGTCGAAAATTGACTATTTTGACCAAAGTAGACTTTTTGGTCAAAAGTTGACATTTTGGGTCAATTGAGTGGTCATTATGTCAAAAATTGACTTTTTTAACCAAAATTGACCTTTTGGTCAAAAGTTGACCAATTTGGTCAATGGGTTCAATGGGTTGGTGATTGGGTCAATGATTGACCATTTTGACTAAAGTTGACTTTTTGGTAAAAAGTTGACTTATTGGGTCAATCGGTTAGTCATTGGGTCACAAGTTGACCATTTTAACCAAAGTTGAATTTTTGGTCAAAAGTTGACCCATTGGGTTAATGGATTGGTCATTGTGTTAGAAATTGACCATTTTGACCAAAGTTGACTTTTTGGTCAAAAGTTGACCTATTGGGCCAATGGGTTGGTCATTGGGTCAGAAATTGATCATTTTAACCAAACTTGACTTTTTGCTCAAAAGTTTACCTATTGGTTCAATGTGTTGGTCATTGGGTCAAGGATCGATCAGTTTGACCATAGTTGGTTTTTTGGTAAGAGATTGACTTATTGGGTCAATAATTGGTCATTGAGTCAAGGATTGACTATTTTGACCAAAATTGACTATTTTGTCAAATATTGACCTATTGGGTCAATGGCTTGGTCATTGAGTCAAGAATTTATCATTTTGACCAATGTTGACTGTTTGGTCAAAAGTTGACCATTGGGCCAATGGGTTGGTCATTGGGTTAGAAATTGACCATTTTAACCAATGTTGACTTTTTGGTCAAAAGTTGACCTATTAGGTCAAATGGGTGGTCATTATGTTAAAAATTACTATTTTGCCCAAAATTGACTTTTTGGTCAAATTTTGAACTATTTGGTCAATGCGTATGTCATTGGTTCAAGGATTGACAATTTTGACTAAAGTTGATTTTTGGGTCAAAAGTTGACCTATTGGGTCAATTGGTTGGTCATTGGGTTAAGGATTGACCATTTCGACCAAAGTTAACTTTTTGGTTAAAAATTGACCTATAGGGTCAATGGGTTGGTCATTGGGTCAAGGATTGACCATTTTGACCAAAGTTGACTTTTTGGTCAAAAGTTGACCTATTAGATCAATGGGTTGGTCTTTGGGTCAGAAATTGACCATTTTGACCAAAATTGACTTTTTGTCAAAAGTTTACCTTTTGGGTCAATGGGGTGGTCATTAGATCAAAACTTGATTTTTTTGACCAAAATTGACTTTTTGGTCAAAAGTTGACCTATTGTGTCATTGGGTCAAGGATTAACCATTTTGAGCAAAGTTGAATTTTTTTCAAAGCATGACTTATTAGAACCTAGACGTCATAAGACTTGACTAGTGATAGGATTAGTATTTTGGTAGACAACCAGAGCCTTCCCTTAGCTTCACCTAGGTGATTTCTTTTAATTATATAAATGCTCTGACATTTGTTTTCAAGTGCAGCTCGAAACGACGAGAAAACCCGCCAGGTACGCTTTTATTTTATAGCAATTTATTTACCTGTGATGTACTCTTTTTTTATTGCAAGCTTGCATGTTAAACAACAATGCCACCCTGCATGAAAACTGAAACCTTTAGGATAGCTGCAAAAATGAACCAAAACTAAATTAAAAATCAAAATAAGATAAAATTCACCGCCACAACCTTCAAAATATAAAATAACTCAAAACTTAATCATAAATAAAACAACTAAAACTGCAATTACAACTAAAGTTAAAACATCTCAATGGATGATCGAGAATCCTTCGGATTATGTAACCCACGCGTTGCTAACGAGATTTCCCACGGTCTAAATGAAAGTGTGGAACTCATTCAGTTGAGTTTAGTAAATTCATTTGGACTAAGTGAATCCGATGAAAATAGTGGTGCCGGGATGACGGAACCGTGGGATCTTAATCGGTTCTGCTTAATCAACTTTAAGATTTATTTTAATTAAAATACTAAGCCATCTCAATTTTTTAAACCTCTCTAAACCAAAAAATTTCTCTCATCTCTTGATTTCCATTTTCTAAAACTAAACCTTCTACAACAACAAGGAGCTTGGATTACGGTGGGCAGCATGGCCATCCTCAATAGCCATACTTGGGTCTTCATCAGCTAAACCCTTTCGTAGATTTAAATAACCAAGCTATAGGATTTTGAGGTAGTTTGCATAGCGCAACATAAATCCACAGCTTTTTATTAGGCATTTGCATAATCATGTTGTGCAAAATAAGCCCTAACTCGTCTTAGGACTCCGAGGTAGTCATTTGGTACGACATAAACCCTCACATCTTCCAGGCTATTTGTATGATTATATCATACGACATAAGTCATAATTAACTAAAATTGGAAGGATTACAACATTTGAGCTATTCACTATTGAAATTTCTAAAATCCAAATTGTTTGAAACCTTAAACTTTGAAATTCTTGAGAGCAAAACCACTGATCATTATTGAGAGTTTTCATAAATGATTCCCGTTATTTAAGATGTAATTAACTATAGGGGCTTGCCCTTATAGGTAATTTTAATAACCCAGGTAAAATAAACCCTACTTAATTTCTTTATATTAGGTAGGGGAAATTTGTCGGCTCATAAAATTGATTCACAGACCAAACGGATGTTGCAAATCTTCTACTTTATTTAATCAAGCTCCACCATCAAGTAGTTTATCTACTCTTCGAGATATATACACAGTTTGTGGTGCAGTACTCGTTTAT
Source organism: Papilionanthe hookeriana x Papilionanthe teres (assembly GCA_022702705.1). Lineage (NCBI taxonomy): Eukaryota > Viridiplantae > Streptophyta > Magnoliopsida > Asparagales > Orchidaceae > Papilionanthe > Papilionanthe hookeriana x Papilionanthe teres. The sequence goes on from CM040431.1 coordinate 68,498,116, forward strand.
ATAAACAATTTGGGATGTGAGATCGGTTTAATTTCATATCTTAAAATTTTCAAACTTAAAATTATTTTTTAAAAAAATCAAATGCTACTCTCTAAATTATATATATGTAAATTAAATTTAAAATTTAAAATCCACCGACAACTTTTGTTGGTGACTTCTTACCCCTTTTTAAAATATGCAGTTAGACTAAAATATGTCGACAACTTTTCTGGCGACTCCGCCGGGGATTAGTTCTTCTTTCCATCTTGATCAGATGGTTTTGCTTTCATAAATCGGTAGTGAGTCCATGCTCCTAGTGGATCAAACTACCCTTCTTTCCGTTGACATACCATGTTCATTTCTGTCTTGAACAAGTATAGTCAACTCTTCTTGGTTTTTGGAGCCACTGTTTAGACATTCCTAAACAAAGATGTTCCGGAATCCTTTTGTCTCTCCAAGGTGGGGTGTACCCCCAATATGTGTTAGCCTAGGAGCAGTTCGTCAAGATGAGAGTTATGTGAGGTTTTCTCTCCCTTTCCAGTTCTGGATTGGGTGCTTTACCGTCCCTTTCTCTTCCTCCTTTAATTATTTCATTCCTAACGAACCTTTTTAACTATGAACAAATGAACCTTCTAAACTAAAAACTAAGCCAACAAATAAAATGAAATTTGAAATACTTTGTAAACAAAACTAACAAAATGGATAAGAATGTATTCGGACTCTGTTTTTCTTTTTCGTCCTAAGAATTTTATGACGGAAGGAACATAGTATGGAACTGATGTTCGAAATCTACCCTGCAGAATATGTTCGCACCGAAGCTGATTTTCTCCTTCACCAATGGACTGGACTTGGCAGTCAGCAAGGACGAACTGCCTGATGATGCGATCATTCGCTTCAGACAAGGATTTGATAACACGAACATCAAGTTCACAGATGTTACCCTCTTCGTGCTAATGACCAAAGTACCGGAAAGCATGGAGCCCAAAATTGAGTTCAATCTCAAGTCGATGCAAGAGTTTCCTCCCCTGTAGAGGGCCCCAATTGAGGAACACACCGCTGTCTGTAGGAGACTAGCTTCTACTCCTTGGACTGTTGTCTCTACCCCCACAAGTCTGGTCATCACTGCACCTACCCTGCCAAATGGAAAGGGAAGGAAGTCTAGATAAGTGATGAGCCTGTTACAGTGGAGGGTACGACCTTTACTGCAACAGCGTATATTTTTTAGATCGGGTCCAATTCAAGTTTTGTACCCTTAACCCATACACAAAGAAGGAATAAGAACATAAATATTGCTAAAATTAGAAAGAACGGAGCTGCTGAAGTTACCATTCCTGAAGAAATCCTGGAAGAGGAAGAAGAACTGCCGGAGCTTTCACCCCTGTTGTAAGGAAACAGATTTTACCCACTTTTTGCCACTCTTGAGGAAGAAAGTCCTGAGAGGATCGCTGTCGTGTTACCCCGACCGGCATATTATGATCGTAAAGAATGGAAAACAAGAAGTACGCCCTATACTCAATTGCGGACGATAATTGAGAAGTTGTTGAGAAAGGATAATTGTTCTATGTTTGGGATTATTTGAAGAATGGGATGAATACCTGCCAAGGCACGTCTTGAACCGAGGATGTTTCCCCCCACCGTTCAAAAGAAATTTCTGCGAAAGAAGAGGAAACTATGTAGCAAGAACATACCTGTCGTGGTATCTAGCCCGCATCTTAGTAGGTACACCACCTGTCAACCTACCGCTGACGAGCCATCCGGTTCTAGGCACCTAATTCCAAAAAGGATGGTGTGGCGGCCTAAAGTTGCAGAGCCAATATCGGCAAAGCAGCCAGAAATAAGAAGTTTCGATGCTGAGTCCAGAGCCAGAAGGAGTGCTGCTGTCTCAGAAACAACTCCTGAAAATGAGGTTCAACGACTACAGTCTACCGGTCATAAGACTGTCATAGGAAAGTCACTCAAAGTTACTTTGGAAAAGTTAAGGTCAAACATTCAGCAGTTGGTTAAAGGATAGAAAAAAAGATCAGAAAATGAAGAAGACTTGTCAGAATTCATGGACGAGGATTTTTTCGAAATTAACGTTGTCGAGACCCGAGAATCGTTAGCTCTATAGGGAGCTCCATCAACTTCATAAGGAGACGACCCAGAAGTACTGAGGCTACGTCTTCAGAAAAGGACTGTACAATTTATCGGATGGAAAAGAAGATGGAGGAGATGGCAGCTGATCTAGCCATGCTTCAAAGTCAGCCCCAACCTCAAAAGGAAACACCTGCAGAAGTCATTCACATTGCGGACGGAGGAAAAGAAATTACATCTGTTAATGGGGATGAATATCCAAAGAAAGATTCTACGCAAAGCATGATACTCGAAAAGAACATTAAAAACATGGTGGAACAGCAGGTGCGAGAAGGCTTAGCCCAGACCAAGAATGGAGCATCTATTCAGACGGGTAGACCTTACCCCAAAGAATTCGATGTCATCCAATACCCAAAGGGCTTTGTACCACCTTTGTTTAAGACTTTTGACAGAATGGGAAACCCCTGATAGCATGTTGCACACTTTTATACGAGTTTCTGCAATGCGGGGGGTAGCGATGCTTTGCTATTTCGCCAGTTCGTCAGTAGCCTATCAGGAATCGCCTTTGATTGGTATGCAGAGTTGCAGAATGGTTTAGTCAAGTCGTTCTCAGAATTGGAAATCCTTTTCGTTAAACGGTTTGTTGGGGCTCAGCACCACATCACTATCAGTGATCTTGTGGTCGAGCAACATAAACCGAAGGAAACCTTGGTGGACTACATCCTTCAATGGAGAAATCTAAGCATGAAGTGTGAACCACAACTTTAGAAACAACATGCAGTCGGTATCCTACTTAAAAGTATCCACGGCCCGATAGAACTTCCCATCAAAGGATTCACAATTAAGACTTTCGAGAAGTTTCTTAGCAAGGCCGGGAGCTTGCAAGAGGAGGCAAAGCAACTGAGTTTCATCGATAAAGCTGCAAGCAGAAGCCAGTTAAAGCATTCAAGAAGAAATCTGGAATTGTCGCGGCAGTGGATAAGGGTAAACAGCCAGTGCAGATACAACCGGAGCGACCGCAGCCAAGTTATCAACCACCGCAATAGAACTATCAACAACCTCAATAGAGTTACCAACAGCCTCGACCGAGCTATCAGTCGCCGCAGCAGCATGATCAACCACTGCCTCACCCACACATGCCCTGAAGGATCTTTTAATTAAGGTATATCCCTTCAAGACTGAAGTAGTGGCTAAGATATTTCGCAGTTTGATTAAGACGCCCAACTTTCAATTACCAGAGCCCAGGAGGCCAGAGGAAGCCGACAAGAAGGATCATCTGAATTACTGCCCTTACCACATGATGCTCGGACACAAGATAAAAGACTGCTTCACCTTCAAGAGTTGGCTCGAGTATAACCTTAGTCGAGGGAACATAAAGATCTTGAAGGATTACATGAAGAAGACCCAAAAAGGAGGTTTCATTAATGTCATTTCAACGGATCCTATTGTTCTGATAGACTCGTACACGACCGACGATAGATGGAGTACTGTTTAGACGAAGTCTTCAAAGAGAATATTAGATCAGATCCAAACATCTTCGATCCACACTTCAATTCAAATTTCGAAACCCGCTAAGACGACACTATCACTTGCGATTGAAGAACCACCCCAGAAGGAGGAGATCGCAGAAGAAGAGAAGACCGAGGCTCCGAAGGGTAGAGTAGGGACTGCTTTTCCTAAGATGGTTGTTTCTGATTCAGGGGAGAAATACATAGAACCTTTGACTATGTATGATTATTTGCTCGCCCCTGTGAGATCTTATAATGATAAGAGTTTTGGTGTTGGCTACATTTTAACTGTTTCTAACGATTACGTAACTAACGAAAACCAGCCTAACCCAGATCTCAATTTCGATACGAATAACAATTCTTAAATCATACAAAACCTTGACGACAGCGACGAAAGAAAAGATGTCTACAAGAATGGCTTTGAAAGCCCAGGAAACGACGAGTTCATTTATGAATTCCAAGGAGCTCTGATTGCGATAGAATTGGAGTTGTCAGATTCTGAAGCAGCTACAGAAGAGCCAGTCGTTTCGATTCAAGAAGAGACACCGACAAATTCAACACCAGATTCAGAAGAAATAACAGAAGTAAATTTGAAAAATGGAAAAATCCTACCCTTGAGAATGGGACCGAAGGATAAAGGAAAGCAGGTGGTTGCTAAGGAAGAACCTACCCCAGCGAAAGAATTGCCCATTCAGAAAGAGGCTGAAGAGCCTAGTAATAAAGTGGATTATAACGTGCTAGCCCATCTTTGGAAGCCACCATCCAAACTAAGCATCTACAATGCTCTGATCCTGTCAAAGGAGATGAGGGAAACTCTGATCATAGCCTTGCTTGATCCAAAAAATTTCTTAGCTCAAATGGCTAGTAATTCCTTAGACGAGGTTTGCTCGTTAAAAAGACAGTACGGTGTTACTTTAACAGACAATGATCTACTGCTCGGGACGATACTGATCACAACCGGCCTTTGTACATTTCAGTCACTATCGAAAAGTTCACACTCTCTAGGGTGTTAGTTGGTCTGGGTGCATCAATCAATATAATGAACCTTCGGACATTAGCATACTTAGAAATTGATGCTCGCGAGCTTTAAGCTTACAAAATGTTACTAAGAAGTTTTAATCAGAAAGGAGAAAGAGCTCTTGGATCAATAACACTATCAATTAAGATCGGTGATTTGACAAGGACAACCGCAAAATCCCATATGATTGATTCTGAGACATCGTTCAACGCTCTGCTGGGTCAACCGTGGATCCATGAAAACTTGAAGGTACCATTGTTTCTACACCAGTACATAAAGTATTATGAAGGAGGAGAAGAAAAATGTATCAAATGTGACTGGCAACCGTTCTATGTGCACGAAATTGGAATCCACGAAGATGCTGCTTACTACGCACCTCCGAAGAAAACTATCTTCTCCAGAAATGTCATACCAAATGAAGTAAAAGAAACTCAAGACGACGAAGAACCTCAAGTTCTAGTTCAACTACTCACCATTCACTTACGATGAGATGGTGAAGGTTTCTCCAGAACTCGCACTCAAGGTCGAGGCCGGGGACGAGGTCGGGGAAGAAACGGTGGAACAGTTGACCAGAAGAATCTAGTGATTAATATTGAGTGAGAGAACAACTCCGAGGAAGAAGAAATCAAGAAATAAGTAGTAAAGGTAAATCAAAAGAAACCTCAGTTCAAGATCTCTCTTAAAGACTAAAAGAATGAGGAATACAAAGCAATGTACGACAAGATTAACCATCATGTACATACTATGACCCTAACCCCAATCTATCCTGGTGGTCAAGGAAGTACATGGTGAAGGTCTTAAGCCGATCAAGTTCTACCGTGGTACTTCTTCTAAAATTGAAAGTGATGTAAAATTTTAAGATGTTGCTTCTTCCAAATTAATGGATTTACCTTTTTAATGATATTCTCCTTGTGTTCAAAATTTGATTCAACGTGGTTTCTTACCTAAGCAATGAACAAAGGATCAATCACAACGCTTTGAAAAATTATGGAATAATTCCAGTCGACCTCCCAACTCAAAGCAGGGTCTCGGATTCGGCACGGTAGGGCCAGCTGATGATACAAGATTCTGTTTGTTTGTCACTTGCAAGCCTAATGAAGACTGCCTGGAAGCTTCAGATGATCTCGAGGGCTTACCAATCGGAGACGCTCTGCCAGAATTTGAAGAAGAGATTAAATCTACAATAGACGAGTTAATGGAAGTTAACTTAGGTACTAGTGAAGAGCCTAGACTGACCTTTTTTAGCTCCTTACTCAATAAAGAAGACTCTGAAAATATGATCAAACTATTATTGGAATTCAAAGACTAATTTGCTTGGAGTTACGATAAAATGTCAGGATTAGCTCCAGAAGTTGCAATTCACAAGCTAGGGGTGGATCAGACTGTCATTCTAGTCAAACAAGCTCCGAGAAGAATGTGTCCAGAAATTGAACAACAAGTAATAGCTGAAGTTAAGAAGCTAATCGACACTAAATTTGTCCATGAAGAACAATATCTGACTTGGCTAGCCAATGTGGTATCGATTAGAAAGAAGAACCGTTAGATCAAAATCTTCGTGGATTTAAGAGATTTGAACAAAGCGTATCCGAAAGATGAATTCCTGCTACCAATTCCAGAGTTAATGATCGACGTCGCTTCGACGCACGCAGTCTTTTTTTTCATGGATGGGTCATCTGGCTACAATCAGATAAACATGGCACCGGAAGATGAGAAGCTCACAGCCATCAGAATGCCAATCGGAGTATACTGCTACACAGTAATGCCTTTCGAATTAAAGAATACAGCAGCAAGATACCAAAGAACAATGACAAGGATTTTTAATGATCTCATTCATAACCAAGTCGAGTGCTACGTGGATGATGTGTTCATCAACATCAAATTGAAAGAAGATCACCTGTATGATTTGAGAATTATTTTCGAGCGATTAAGATAATTTAACCTTAAGATGAATCCCCTGAAATGCGCCTTCGGTGTCACCTCTGGGAAATTCTTAGCATTTGTTGTCCGACATCACGAAATTGAAATCGATCCAGAGAAGATTAAAGCTATCTTAGAAATGTTGCCCCCCAAAACTTTGAAACAACTACGATCCTTTCAAGGGAAGTTGGCATATCTTCGACGCTTTATTTCTAATTTGTCAGGAAGGTGCCAGCCTTTTTCTGCTTTGGTTAAGAAGGATGCCAAGTCCACTTGGAACTCCAAATGTCAACATGCCTTCGATGACATCAAACAATATTTAATGACACCTCCTATATTAGCAGCCCAGGTCCCGGTTCAAATGTTGATACTTTATACCACAGTTTTAAAAGACTCCCTCGGAGCCCTGCTAGCCCAGGTCATTGACGAGGGTAAAGAAAATGCTCTCTATTACTTAAGTCGTTGTCTAATTGAGAAGCATTGTTTGGCTCTGATCTTCGCCGCTCAAAAGCTCAGGCGTTACATGCTTTCTCATAAGGCCAACCTTATCTCGAAGTTTAATCCATTGCAATATTTGATGACCCACCCAAGACTTTCCGGCAGACTTGCCAGGTGGTCAATGATATTATTGCAATTCAATATAACTTTCATTCCTCTTCGTGACAAAAAGGGACAAGTCCTAGCAGACTTCCTCGCAGCACACCCTTTACCGGCATAATTGCCTCACAACGACGACTTGCCAGAGGAGCAGATAATGCATCTAGAAGACCTCAATGATCAACATTGGGAACTGTACTTCAATGGAGCTTCCTCAGCACAGAAGGATAAAGAATTGCAAACGATAGTGCTCGGTAAGGCAGGAATCAGACTAATATTTATAACACCGGAGTGGGGGATGTTAAGGTACTCCTACCATTTAATAGAACTGTGTACGAACAATGAAGCAGAATTCGAAGCTCTTGTAACTGGATTGGAGTTAGCCATTCAGATGGGTATAACCGACATTAACATCTATGGCGATTCGCAGTTGATCATACAACAGGTCGCAGGACAGTACAAAATTCTGAAACAAAGACTCGAGCAGCACTTTCAATATGCAATGAAGTTGTTAAAGCAAATTCTGAATGTGATGATATAAAAGATTCCCAGAAGAGAAAATGCTCTCGCAAACACATTAGCCTGCCTCGCAAAAGAGTTTGCCTGCTTACAGGATGAGTCAGTTGAAATGTCAGTTAAAGGGCGGCAAGTTCTATCACAGCTCGACATGGATACAATACACAAATCGAAAAAAAAAGAAACAGAATAAAGAGTACGTAAAGTACAAAATATTGGCGGCACCATTAATAGACTACCTGCAAACAAGAAACCTACCGGATGATAAGTCATTGGCCCATCAGATCAAGAAATGAACTCTGTCATACACATTAATAAAAAATACCTTATACAGAAGGTCTTTCGATCAGATGTGGCTAAGGTTCCTGAGCGGGCCTGAGGCTCATGAAATTGTTAAAGAGGTGCACTCAGGACTTTATGGCGCTCATCAGTCGTGTCCGAAGATGAAAATGAAGATTAAGGACTAGTGGTACTACCGGCCCTCGATGATGACCGACCGTATGAAAGTTACCAAGAGCCGTCACTGCTGCTAAGTGCATGTAGTGGTTCTACACCAACCTCCAAATGTGCTACATCTGACAATCGTATCATAGCTATTTGAGTGTTGGGGCACAGACATCGTGGGTACAATAGAACCGCTTTCTTTGAGAGGACATCATTTCAGCCTTGCACCGATAGACTAGTTTTCCAAGTGGACAGAAGCAGTACCGCTCGGAGAAGTGAAGGCACATCATGTGTTGCAATTTTTTAAGAATCAAGTCGTCTACCGTTTCGGTGTACCATGCAAAATTATCTCAGATAATGGGTCTGCATTCAGAAGAACGAAGATCAACAATTTTGTCAGAAGGCACGGGTTTGACTGGCGCTATTCAACGATCTACTACCTAAGAGAAAATGGCTTGGCCGAGGCTTTTAATAAAACTCTCATCCAAATCTTTAAAAAAACATTGGATGAGAACAAGATAAATTGGCACGAGAAGTTATTAGAAGCCTTATTGGCCTACGAAACAACTTTCAATACTCTCACTCAGTCTACACCTTACGCCCTAGTGTACGGGTTCGAGGCCGTCTTGCCCTTGGAGGTTCAGCTTCCGTCTCTCAGATTTACAATTGCGAATAAGATCACTACATTAGTGAAAGCCAGACTATGGCTAGATGAACTGGAAACCTTGAATGGGAAGCAACTTTCAGTGCAGCAGAATTTAAAATTGTATCAAGCGAAGATGTTCCATGCCTACGATAAACTGGTTTGCCCAAGGACTTTCAAAGTCGGAGACATGGTTCTAGTTCTCAGAAGACCTATTCACACGACAAGATAGGAGGTAAATTTGAACCGACATGGGCGGGGTCATTCGTGGTCGAGACAGTATACTCAGAAGGTTCCTGCCAACTTGTGAATTACTGTTAGTGTGAGTACATCAAAGAAACCAGTTCGGCAGGAACCAGAAAAGAGGACATCAAATCCAAGGATAGCAGAGAAAATGAAAGAAATTCCAAGAAGAGTAGAAACAGAATCAGCGCCACTACGTCAAGCAGACATACCAGTTTGAAGAGTCTTGTTGCGAAAGCAACCCCGGAGGATGTCTTGATAGAGACTATCCCCGAAGAGGTGAGACACGTAGGAGAGCGTACTGGGGTTGAGCCATACATCCCACAGTACATTATCAGACCTCAACAATTTTAGATAATTCCATAATACGAATTGGAGAGGTTGCAGAAGGTTGAGAAGAAGACCTTCAAATATTTTGAAAGAATTCAAGGCAAGAAGATCAATATCCTGGAGGGCCTTGAGCTACATACGGACATGTTCCCATACTTCAAGTAGTAGCAGATTGTGGACTGCATCTTCGATCTTCAAAAATTAGGCCAAGCGGGTCGCTTAAGAGGAAAGACCTACTCAGAACCCGGAAATGTATGAAAGGAAAAGGAGGAGTTACAATTCAGTGCGGATGTTGTTACAACTTTGCCGAAGACAGGAAAGGAAATCCACTAGGGATTCTCTGTCACAGAGATTTGGATCCAATGCCAAGGATCATTAAGAGGATGGTTAAGAGGATCGTGACATGGCGGGTACTACCTGTAGATTGCATACCCAATGTACTCGCATCACAACATATATGAGGAAGGGGACTGCATACCGCCGCACATAGATCATCATGATTTTGTAAGACCTTTCTGTACAGTGTCCTTCGATAACCAGTGCAACATCTTGTTCGGATCAGACCTCTAGATAGTAGGCCCTGAAGAATTCTGAGGGCCAGTGGAGATACCTCTACCGATAGGTTCCGTTCTAGTGTTAAAAGGAAATGGAGCAGACGTAGCAAAACACTGCATTCCAGTACCTTTTCAGCGAATCTCCGTCACTTTCAGGAGGATGGATGACAGCAAGATGTCTTTACGCTTTCAACCAGATCCAGAGCTAGAGAGCCTCCAGCCTTATGAGCTGTGAGCTACATGAAAAATAGGACACCTCTAACGCACATCTGAACGACATTTCCTGCCAAGGATGGCTTGGAAGGTGATGTTATTATCCATGAATCTCACTATTCAAATATGGATTTTTACAGATGATTTTGGAGAAATTGACAAGGATCTTATGCAGTTCATTTTGGAATTATATGGATTGTATGAGATGCTGAATTTCAAGGAAAATACCATCATGTTTTGGATCAAGCTATAAGATGTATTTTTAGGAAACTGAATGGAAACGACCGTGTCATATTTTTCCTTCAATCTTGTCCAAATTGACTGGGAAACGCCATTAAGTTGAATGAACCTCAAACAAAGAACGATTTAAAAATAAATGAGTAAATAAGATAAAACAAAATGAACATAAAACAAAAAGAGAAAAAAAAAAACAAAAAGAGAAAGAAAAAAAATAATAAAAAGAGAAAGAAAAGAAAATGAAAGGAAAAGAAAGTGAATGAGAAATCTTTTAAGAATCTAAATGTCAAAACAAATTCCAAATTAACACGAACTTTAATTGAACACAAAAATAAAATCGAATCACTAAAATAAACAAAAGGAATCTTAACTTTGAACTGAATTCTGATCTGAATTCGTCGATTTGAATCTTTCAAATCTTCTTCAAATTGAAATCCGTTTGAAACTCCCTCATACCTTTCGAGTTAATTCTTCCCCACGGAAGACTCAAAATTCAATTTCAAACTTCTAAACTTTTCCATCGTTCTGAATCCTTCTGATTCTCTGCGATTTCTTTTCTCTTTTGAGAAGGTCGCTGAGTCTACTGACACGGAACCATGAATTTTATTTGATTTGGTTCTGATGGCATGGATTCACATCCATCACCAAACAATCAATCTTTGATCAAATCTTTCGGGTCGTGAAAAATTTTCATATCCCTTTTCAATCTTCGAGGCTGGAGCCTAATTTCCAATTCTCTTTCAATTTCGAGGTTGGAGCCTAATTTCCAACTCTCATCTTCGAGGCTGGAGCCTAATTTCCAGTTCTCTTTCAATTGTGAGGTTGGAGCTTAATTTCCAACTCTCATCTTCGAGGCTAGAGCCTAATTTCCATTTCTCTTTCAATTCCGAGGTTGGAGCCTAATTTCTAACTCTCATCTTCGAGGCTGGAGCCTAATTTTTAGTTCTCTTTCAATTCCAAGGTTAGAGCCTAATTTCCAACTCTCATCTTCGAGGCTGGAGCCTAATTTCTAGTTCTCTTTTAATTTCGAGGTTGGAGCCTAATTTCCAACTCTCATCTTCGAGGCTGGAGCGTAATTTCCAGTTCTCTTTCAATTTCGAGGTTGGAGCCTAATTTCTAACTCTCATCTTCGAGGCTGGAGCCTAATTTCCAGTTCTCTTTCAATTTCGAGGTTGGAATCCAATTTTTAAATCTCATCTTCAAGGCTGTAGCCTAAGTTTCAGTTCTTTTTTAATTCTGAGGTTGGAGCCTAATTTCCAATTCTCATCTTTGAGGTTCGAGCCTAGTTTCCAGTTCTCTTTCAATTCCGAGGTTGGAACCTAATTTCCAACTCTCATCTTCGAGGCTGGAGCCTAATTTCCAGTTCTCTTTCAATTTTAAGGTTGGAGCCTAATTTCCAACTCTCATCTTCAAGGCTGGAGCCTAATTTCCAGTTCTCTTTCAATTTCGAGACTGGAACCTAATTTCCAACTCTCACTTCCGAGGCTAGAGCCTAAATTCCAGTTCTCTTTCACTTCTGAGGCTGGAGCCTAATTCCAGCTCTCTTTTAAAATTCCAATTCCCTTTCAAATTCCTTAGTCTGGAGACTAATTTCCAACTCTCTTCTGTGAGGCTGGAGCCTAAATTCTAGTTCTCTCTCTCAAACTTCTGAGGCTAGAGCCTAAATTCTAGTTCTCATTTCTAACTCTCTTTTGATTCTGAGCCTGGAGCTTCAATTGCAGCCCTCATTTCAAATCCTAAGATTGGAACCTAGGTTCAAATTCTCATTTCAAAGTTTAATCCTTTGGAAGTCTTGCAGTTTGTAATTCACCTCCTTTTCCCCAGCGAGAGTTCTGGAATTTTCAGTCTTGAAGATTTACCAGATACTCCCCAATGGAAATTTTCTACGCTTTGTTCTAAGTGTGACACTTGGACGTCTGTGTTGGTTTTGTTGATCTCCTCGGTCAACACCAATACGCGAGGTGTGCTTGGTTAGCACACCACACTTATTGGGGGTTCATTTGTTGAACTCATTTTTGGTGAGATATTTTCTTTCCTCTTAGTGCTTAGGATCTAGCCATAGGACTTCTCTTTGACTTTCCTAGAAGACTAGAGATGGAACCCACCATTTAGAAATTTAAACCAAAATCTTGATTCTCTTTGAAATCCTACATGGATGGTCATCAACCTACAACCCACTTTGAAAGTTAGGACCAATATGCAGGAAGACAAGGATGAATTCCTATAGGATGTTCATGCCTTAGGACAACCCTGGGTGGCCAGGTCTTGGTGAGCTCCAGCTTGCACACACTGCACTCCTACACAAACCCCTAAGCCACTTAACCCAAACCTTTAAAATTTGAACCCCTTTTCCTTCTAGCCTTTATGAAACTCACATGGTTGAACCCATCCATTAGTCTTTGATTAAGATGGCCAGGGTCAATATATGAAGGGTCATAAAGTGGTCACCTTTTGGCTAGACTTGGTCCCAAAGTGGTGGGACTTGGCTAAGTCCATGGCTCATACTTCTAAAACCCTAATTCCATTACAAATCACTTTTACTCAATCTTGACCCCACCAAAATGGTCCCACTCTTCCTCATTTGAAGCCCACTTCATTTTTCCAAAATTTATGGTTTTGACATTGGGTCCTTAACAAACCTAAAATTACCTAAATTTCCCCTACAACCACAAAAATCTCCAAAAATTTCCAAAACATTACCCAAAATTCCTAAAAAATCATTTTAAAACAGTTTCCACCTCTTAAATCCACCAAAATACCTCAATACCCTCCAAATAACCTCCAAATACCCTAAATACCCCTTTTGGCCCAAAATTCCAAAAATTCCCAAAAAAAATTCCAAGAAATCTCAAATATTCTCTATTTCATTTTGTGAAACTACACCATAAGCCAATTCTACCAAAATAACCCACTTTCAACCCAAAAGCCCAAGTTGGCTAATTTAACCCATAAGGACACAATTTCAAACCAAATCAACCAAATTAACCCCAATCTTGATCAAATTCAACTCTAAACCCCAAATAAACATCCCCAATACCAATTTCATTCAAAACCAAGCCCAATTTGGTTCACATTGAGTTCAATTTCAAGTTGAATCCAAAACCCCCAATTTTGGCCTTATGACCCAATTCACCCCAAAATGACCCAAAGCCACTTAATTTTCCCCAAACCAAATTCCAAACTCTTCATAACACATTCCCATACCAAATACAACATTCATTTGGCCAAAATTTTGTTCAAATCCCATGCAAAATCATTTGAAACCAAAATCCCCAAATTTACCCTATAATTGTCTCCTAGCCATAAACCTCTTAATTAAATACCCTAAACCCAAAATTTCCACCCAATTTCTATCCTAAACCTTCCATAACAATCACTTGCATCATTTTGAATCATAAATTGAGCCTTATCCAACTTCTAACCTAACCTAAACCCAAGCTTAACACATGGTGACCAAGTTGAACCAAATCACCTAAATCTACCAAATCCACCTCTCAAATCAATTCAATTTAACCCCAAACCTTTTCCAAAAGCTTTATGACAATCATTTTGACCATTTTGATAAATCAATTTGATCCAATCCAAACCCAAACTCAAGCTACCCCAAGTTGAACCCAAACCAACCCATGTGCACACATGAGCCAAATTGAACCTAACCAAACCAAATTTGATCAAACAACCTCTTGGCAGCCAACCCTAGGCCTCTTATGGTGGGTTTGACCTGACCTAACCCATGTCCCTTGAGCCATGGACCAATGGTCCACCACTTTGGACCAACAGATCAAGCCATTAGACTAATGCCATGTCCTATCTTTAAACTCTCCTTAAGCAATCTCCTTGCCCCAATTAATGTAGTTGAACCTCTCCTCCACTCCTCCTCAGCCTGCCCAGCCATCCCTGATCTCCAACAGTCAGCCATGGCTATAAAACCCACACCTGTCGACCTTGCCAAAGGTGTTTAATTTTTTCTCACAAAACTCCCCCAAATTGCTCCCAAACCTTCTCCTAGCCTAAAGAAGAAGAGCCCCACTGTCCTCATGCCCTAATCCCCATTGGTTGAGCTCAATTTTGGACTTCAATTTTAGGCCAGAAACTAAGACACTCTCTGAAACTCCACGGAAATAAAATTAAACCTTTCCACACCTTCACCAGAGATAGAGAGAGAGTTTCCCACTGAAAGCCCCCTCACCAGGCCAGCCATTTACTCTATCGGCCTGAACACCAAACTAGGTTTGGACACTTTCATACCTAGGAATTTCACCAGCGCTCGAGGCTTCATCCATAGGCTTTTGGGACTCCAACGATCATGCCAACAATCTCTAATAGAAGCTTCACTTCTTAGAGCAAAGATATTGACCTCTTCTCCCTCCCGAGCTTTCAGCAATTCTCCATTTTGTTCTGTGCAATTTCAATGAATGTTAGCCATATAGATGCATTCGTCTAGACTAGATGCTTCGATAGAGACCAACCACGCTTGATTTGGTTGAGTCTTGAGCGAGATTTTAAGGTTTTAGGGTGGACGGCTCTCGGGATGAACCAGATGGAGATGATGACTAGAGACCATTCGATCGCACGTGTATCAAACGGACGGCGGTGATGCAGTCGGATGGAACCGCGGAAGAAAAGTGCGCGCTGACTCAGATGGAGGCGTAGAATGGGATCACACCGCGTGGAGTTTCAGATTTTCCTAGGATTAGGTGGCGTCGCGTCGGATAAGTAGGAAAATAGGCATTTTCTGAATTCATTAAATACCTGAAACTTTAAAAATGCATAACTTTGCATAGAAAAATCCTAAAAATAAACTAAAAATACTCACTTGCTCAGTGAAAAGAGGAGAATAAAGTGAAAAAAGAAATAAGTTATTTTGTTGAGTATTTAAATTTTAATTAATTTAATACTGTTTTGAATATTTTAATTCACCATTAGCACACATAATTCACCATGGCATGAGACCATAGGGCTTTCGTAGCCTCTGATCTTGGGAACATTCCCTAGATTTTTCAACTCCAAAGGCTATGTCTATGGCAAGTTATCTATTTTCTAAGTTTAGAATCATTTTGTGTAAAATTAGTTGTGAAAATTAGCATGTCGATCATAAAAATCTAGAAAAATTAGGGAAAGTATCTCTGGATCAGAGGAGCCTAGGAAAATTGTAACTTGGCTTAACTCACTTAAAAAACCCTAATTTGGCTAAAACCCGAAGATTGAAATTAAATTAATTTGAAACAACAATACTTCAAAATTACATGAAATTAATTCTCTACTGATCTTTAGGGTCAAGGAAATCCCACATAAAAATTTCAAGTCAATTGGATGTGATTTAACCCACTAAATAGATTATTCAAGTTACATAACCACTCTTGGAATTAAAAAATTCATAAAAATCAAAATACATTTCAAAAATTTACCAAATTGATTTTGAGGACTCTCTGATATCAGAGAAACTTAAGAAAATTAAAATTGGAATTTTTCTAAAATCTTCATTTTTAACCTAATTTTGAATATTTTAATAATTAAAAAATCATAAAAATCATAAAAATATTAAAATTCATAAAAATGTCATATTTGGTCCTCTAATCACTTAGGAATGAACCAAATATTTTTCACAAGTATCTAAGTAAAGATATTGAATTTTAAAGGCTTAGGGTAATTTTTAATATTAAAAATAGATTTTCCAACCCTTTTACTAAAATAATTCTAAAAATTCAAACAAAAATCAAAAAAATATAACGTTTCTTTCTCTGGGTTCCCTGAGATTGGGGAGATTTTAGAAAAATATAAAACTTAATTTTCCATTTCAATTTTATTTTATAATTAACTAATACTCCAAAACTCAAAATATTTATAATAAATAAAATAAAAGTTAAAAAATCACCAAAATTGGTCCAAGTGGTCTTCAAGTTAGTAGGAACCTCCCCTAATATTCCTATGGATAGAAACTTTACCTTGGTCATGTTGTAGAATTTTTATTGAAAATCCATATTTTCACTAAAATAAATATATAAATTAAATTAAAAATGAAAAAATCACATTTTCTCCTCTAATGTCTTAATTGACATGTGAGTGAAGTGATATAAAAATTTCAAGCTCATTTGAGCTCAATTTAATGAATTATGAGATGAATAAGTTTAAGAGGGCATTAAGGTAATTAAAAGGCTTTAATCTTAATTAATATTTATGCTTAACCAAAGGGAGGGTAAAATATTTGATCCTAATTTTCATTTGGATGATTGAAACTAAGGGAGTTAAGGGGTAGAAATCCATTAATCACCTTGAACATTTAAAGAAGAAACCTTAATTGATTAAAAGATTAAACTTTGGAAGTCAGGTAAAAAATGAATTATTAAAGGTTAAGGGATTTTGACCCAGGAAGATTCTAATACTTTGAAATTTAATCCCAAATCATTGAATTGATCAAACATCACTTAATCTCCACTAATGAAGTCATAAAAAATAATGTTTGAAATTAAGAGGAATAATCTTGAACTTTTATAATTAAAATTAAAAGCTTAAGATACTTAAGTTAGAGGAAGATGATTTAAAATTAAATTAAAATAACTTAAGATGTTAAAACCAAATTGAAATCACCCATAACTAAGATAGAAACAAAACTGGAATATTAAGGTCAATTTAAAAAACAATTCATAATCAAGGCATTAAAATCAAACTCATAAAAAGTAAATTAAAAAAAGAAGAAGAAAACATCATAATTAAGTTACAACAGACTTGAGTCATTAAAACTTAATTGAATTAAAATAATTTGAAACATTTAAAAAGATCAACTCAAACCTTATAACTAAATTAAATCACTCTAAACCATTAACTCAAACTTCAATTCAGAATGGTTAATTCTTTTATGAACCAACTTGCCCCTAAAGGCTATCACTCTTATAATTCTTAAATAAAACGTCAAATGAAATATCACTTTACTCATAGGATTATGAAACATCCTTGTTCACTGAGCAAGAATCAAGACTTAACTAAATTCTCGGATGATCAACCCATCCGTTTAATGAACTTCATTTGGAAAGATGTTAAAGACCCGTCCTAAGTACTTTCTCAACCTAATGGGATGTTTTAGAAGAACAATTGAACTTCATTGTTCTTTGATGAAGAAAATCATCCTTAACAAAACACGAGAACCTAGACGTCAAAGGACTTGACTAGTGATAAGATTAGGATTTTGGTAGACAACCAGAGCCTTCCCTTAGCTTCACCTAGGTGATTTCTTTTAAATATATAAATGCTCTGACATGTGTTTTCAAGTGCAGCTGGAAACGAAGAGAAGACCCGCCAGGTACGCTTTTATATTATAACAATTTATTTACCTCCGATGTACTCTCTTTTTATTGCAAGCTTGCATGTTAAACAACAATGCCACCCTGCATGAAAACTGAAACCTTTAGGATAGCCGCAAAACTAAACCAAAACTAAATTAAAAATCACAACAAGATAAAATTCACAACCACAACATTAAAAATATAAAACAACTCAAAACTTAATCACAAACAAAACAACTAAAATTGTAGTTACAACTAAAATTAAAATGTCTCATTGGATGATCAGGAATCTCTCAGATGATGTAACCCACGCATTGCTAACAAGATTTCCCACTTTCAGAACTCATTCAGTTGAGTTTAGCAAATTCATTTGGACTAAGAGAATCCGATGAAAATAGTGGTACCGGGATGACGGAACCGTGGGATCTTAATTGGTTTTGCTTAATCAACTTTAGAATTTGTTTTAATTAAAATACTAACCCATCTCAATTTTTTAAACCTCTCTAAACCAAAAAATTTCTCTCACCTCTTGATTGCCATTTTCTAAAACTAAACCTTCTGCAACAACAAGGAGCTTGGAGCACGGTGGGCAACTTGGCCATCTTCAACAGAAAAACTTGGGTCTTCATCAGCTAAACCCATTCCTAGTTTTAAATAACCAAGCCATAGGATTTCGAGGTAGTTTACCTAGTGCAACATAAATCCTCAACTTTTCATTAGGCATTTGCATAATTATGTTGTGCAAAGTAAGCTCTAACTCTTCTTAGGACTCCGAGGAATTCGTTTGGTATGACATAAACCCTCACATCTTCCAGGCTATTTGTATGATTATATCATTTGAACATAAGTCCTAATTAACTAAAATTGGCAGGATTACAACATTAAATAAATTCTTAAATTGAAGCTAAACAATAAGATAATCGGGAAGTCACCGAAGTTTACTTTGGGTCTGTGACATCCCCTACTTCGCTTCATGTGTACTCTCAAAATAAATTGTTCCAAATTTAATCTATTCTTTATTGAAATTTCCAAAATCCAATTTTTTTGAAACCTTAAACCTTGAAATTCTTGAGAGCAAAACCACTAATCATTATCGAGAGTTTTCTTAAATGATTCCTGTCATTTAAGATGTAATTAACTATAGGGGCTTGCCCTTCTAGGGAATTTTAAGAACCCAAGTAATATAAACCCTGCTTCACTTCTTTATATTAAGTAGGGGAAATTTGTCGGCTCATAAAATTGGTTTACAGACCAAACGAATATCTCAAATCTTCTAGTTTATTTGATCAAGCCCCACCATCAAGCAGTGTATCTATTATTCGGGATAGATACACGGTTTGTGGTGCGGTGCTCGTTTAAATAAACTATTTGGGATGTGAGATCGGTTTAATTTCATATCTTAAAATTTTCAAACCTAAAATTATTTAAAAAAAATCAAATGCTACTTTCTAAATTATATATATGTAATTTCAATTTAAAATTTGAAATTCGCCGACAACATCTATTGGCGACCCCTTTTTAAAATACGACACTTAAACTAAAATATGTCGACAATAATCTATCTATTTTATACCCTTATGCTAAGTGAGTTAGTGTTTTAATTATTTCTAAGAGTAGGTTAATTCACAGTTTATTATTTAACTTAAGAATTATGTGGGTGAAGACCCCAAAGGACTGATTAAAATTATTAGGGTACTTAGTTAAATTTTGATTTGGGGTGGTAGTGTTTTTAGGCATTTAGAATTTGATTAGGTTTGCTTTTCTAAACTTCTCCTAGCAAGATTGATTAATTCTAGCTCACTACCAAGCCCTTAAAATTTTGATGGATACATTTGTAGTTCTATTTTTTTTAGGAAAAAGTTAAATGAGTTTAATTGATCTTTATCTAAATATTGGGCTATCATTTAATATACCAAACAGGGGTGCAAGTTAGTGGATTATTAACCTCCAAGATTAACCCCTAACCATAAGGATCATTTTGTTTAATTGTCTTCCAAATTAAAATTAATTAGGAAAATCCAAACATTTAATTTTGATATAGCAAAATTGAAGTTGGTTTCTACCATTTATCCCTTTAATGCTCAAACATCCAATCATATCATTTAGGATCATTAATTTCACATTTTACCCTTTGATTAGGCCTAAATATTAATTAAGGCTAAAACCGTTAAAATTACAGCTTTGCCCTTAGGGCCTTATCACTTCATAATTCTTCAAATTCAATTCAAATGAATTTGGAAGTTTCATGCTACCTTAATAATGAGATAATTAAAACATCAGAAGAGAAAATGTGATTTTTCATATTTTAATTATTTTATATATTTATTTTAATGTAAAATTAGAGTTTTTTATTGAAAATTTAATAACTTGCTCAAAACAAAATATTTTACTTTGAAATTTTTACTGGAGGTAAACCTAGACCAGAGGACCACTTGAACAAAATTTCATGATTATTTAAATTTTATTTTAATTACTATAATTATTTTAATTTCTCAAGTTTTAATTAATTATAAAATATTTTAAAAGTTAAAAATTTAATTTTATAATTTTCAAAAATCTCTATGAGGTCAGGGAACCTAGAGGAAAAAAATTGATATTTTTTTTATTTTTGTTTTAATTTTTAGAATTATTTTAGTTCAAAGTTAAGAAAATCCATTTTTTTAGCCTTTTAAAAATTCATTTAAGCCTTTAAAATATAATATCTTGACTTAGGGACTTAGATAAATTATGGGGATGGTTCATAAGTGATTAGGAGACCAAATGTGACAATTTCGTGATTTTCAATATTTTTTGTGATTTAAAATAAAAATTTTATAAAAATTCCAATTTTATTTTTAGAACATTCCTTTGATCACAGAGAACTCCCAAAATTAATTTTATAAATTTTTGAGTGGTATTTTAATTATTAAAATTCATTTAAGTGCCAAAAATATCATTGGACTTAAGAAAATCATTTAACTTATTAAATTAATTCCAAATGACTTCAAAATTTTTTGAGGAGTTCCTCCGTCCCTCGGCTACAAGTGGACAATCATTTTTAGGTTATTTTGATTTTTATTTTATCTTAATTAATTAAGTATTGTTTTAGGATAAGTTGATGATTAGTGCACATCTTGGTGATTTAGCCCATGAAATAATTATCCTAGGGTCCACTAATCATAAGAGACCTAAAAATTTCTTTGCATTTTTTTTATTATTATTTTAATTATTATAATTTTATACCAAAACAAACACAATAACTTGAAAAATACATATCTCCTCATAGAGATGCCCCCTTTGAAAAAAACACGGAAGATCCCATACTACAGATAGAAAAAGACCCCCAAAGCTCAAGCCATGGTGAAATGTCTGGGTCAGTGGAGAATTAAAAGATTGAAATAAGTAATTAAATTATTAAAAATAAAATATACATAAAAAATACTTCAAACCATTTCCACATTGTTCTCCTCTGTTCACTGAGCAATATGGTATTTTTATTTTATTTTTCTAATATTTCTAGGCTAAGATATTAATTTTTAAAGTTCTGGTGATTTAAATAATTCAGAAAATATGGATTTTCCTACTTAACCACGTCGGCGCCACGCAAACCTACGGCGTGTCAAAAGCACATGCGTCTCTTTCTGGTTGGGCACTGCCTTCTGAGTCAGCACCACGCGGCTCTGCGGTTCTGCTTCATCTTTCCATCTGGCACCATCCTAGCCCTCCGTTTAATACACAGATGATCCAACGACGCCTGAGCTTCATCCCAAACTGGTTCATCCCGAGAGCCGTCCACACTAAAACCCTAATATCTCAGCCTAGACTCAACCAAATCACTTCGGGTTTGATCCTATGAACTCGTCTAAGCATGGAGAACATATCTATATGACTAATCACAGTTTAAATTAACCCTAATTACACGGGGAATCCAGAGAAGCTTGGGAAGAAGAGGGAGGCAATACCTTGGCTCTCAAAAGTAAAGCTTCAATCAAAGATGCTCTGCACCTTCGTTGCAGTCCCAGGAGCTCAGGGATGAAGCCTCTTGTTCTGGTGAATTTTCTAAGTATGAGAGTAACCATACCCAATTTCAAGCTTTGATGAAAGTCTGGTTCAGAGGCCTTCTGTGATGGGGCTTCGATGGGGGAACTTCTTCTTTCACTGTTGGGAAGGTGCGGTGCGCTTAATCGAGATTTGGTGTCGTGTGGAGGTGTATCGGAAAGTGTCCTAGTTTCCGATCATAATTCGAGCTCCGAAATCGAGCTCAGTGCAAGGGAAACCGTAGGGGGAAAACGGATAGAATGGTCTTGAGGAGGTCCGGAGGTGCTCCGCCGAGATTTTGCGCAGTTTTGTTAAGAAATTTTCGCACCTCCTCTCGTCGTGAAGGGTGGTGACTTACATGCACAACCATGGTCTGGTCGATGTCGTGGCTTCAATCCAGTGTAAAGAGTTGCCTAGTAGAGTGCAAGAGGAGCTCCGCGGCAATTTCGAGCTGAGTCGCCATAGGGCGGAGCTCGGGTTTGGCCAAGAGGAGGTGGCTCTTGGTTTTGCCACTTTTCCACCACTGAGCCGGGCTCCGCTATGCTAGGGGTGGTGGCCAAGTAGTCAACCGCAGTGCCATGAGTGCAATGAGTTTTAATGGTTAAGGTATTATGGAAAACATCTCTCGGATTTAACCATTTAAGAGATGAGATCCCCTAATTTGGGGGACCTTGGTCCATGGCTCCACTAGAGCTGGGCTAGGTGGGTTTAGCCTAGTCCACTGTGGTCAACTTTCGTGGCCGTGGAGGCGTTGGTTCGGTCACATTTGGTTTAATTCGGGTGAGATCGGGTCATGGGTTCATTCGGGTTACCATGGGTTCAAATTGGGCAAACTTGGGTTTTAGCTTGAATTGAGCCCAAGCATCTTTAGTAACATTGTGTGATGATTGTAATAAAGATGTTTCATGAAGACATGGAGTGGTTTTCGAGTTCATTCGAGGGTTCAATTTAGTGGATTTTGGGATTTTGGCTAATTTGGGGCAAGTTGGGTCAACTTGGGTTTAGGTTGAGCTATGGTTGGGTCCAAGGCTAATTGAAAGCTCCAAATGGTCTAGAGGAATGTGGTGAAGAGTTTCCAACATCAATCGGGTGTAAATTCTACTACTAGACCAATCAATTTGGCGGATTTTCGCACGTGTCGAACTCGGGGTTATAATCGGGTATTTTTGGATTTCAAGTGGATTTGGGTGAGACTTGGGCTTATATTGGGGGCAATTGAATGTTGCATGTGATCCATAAGAGTGTTATGGAGGTTTTAGGATTGAAATTCGGGGAATTCGTCGACACGGTCAATTCGGGAATTTTGAATCATTTAGGCAAAATCGGGGATTTTGGATTTTAAGTGAAATCGAACTCAAATGTGTGTCAAATAGAACTTGGATTTAGTTTAGATTGCTATCGGATATGTTGAATTAATAGTTTGAATTGAAATCGGGCAAGATCGGGACCAATTAGGTGCATATCGGGTTTAATTCGGACACTTTCGGTTAAATGGGTCAAATCGAGGCTTTTGGTTAAATTGTGCTAAATTAGCCAAATCGGGTCATGTGGTAGTTGAGAGAAATGAAATTGGGAATATTTTGGATGTTTTGGGAATTTATGGGAATTTTCGAAATTTTTGGAATTTTGCGCTAAGAGTAAGCATTTCGGTCATTTTTGGGATTTTTGGTGAAATTCGGCAATTTTCGGGTTATTTTGATTAATTTGAGTGGTAGGGGTATTTTGGAATAATTTTTTGGAGAAATATGGATAATTTGGGAGATTTTGGAAATTTTGAGGGATTTTAGTGTTTTGGGGGCATTTTAGGTATTTTGGGAATTTTGGGTATTTTGGGGTAAAGGGGCTAGACATTCGAATGTTTCGGGCAAATCGGGATTGTCAAGCTGAGTAGTATGAAATTGTTTAGATTGAGCCATGGACCAAGGGTCACCCTCACTTGGTCCTCTATGTGTTGGTACTATCTGAACCCCAGCCCGAGGCTAAAGGCTTAGGAAAACCACTTACATGAGTTCCCAAAGAGTTAGGGGATCAAGAGGTGATGTGCTTTGTTTAGGATTGTGAGTGTGTAGTGTGAGTGTGGGTCGCGTACCTCCTGCGGTAGATCCTATAGCCTGACTTCCTATAGAAGACTTCCCCGGGCTTCCTTATGCTTTGGTCTCTTCCTCCCAAAACCTGAGGTTAGCCTTAAACATATGAAAACTTCCAAATGAAGTGAGAAAAGCTCGAATTTCTACTGGGAGGGGTGCCATGACTAGTCTTCTAAGGAAATCACCAAGAGAGTCCTATGGCTAGACCCTAGGCTATTCTAAAGAGAGACTAGACCTCAACCAAAAGTGAGGTCAATAAATGGACCCCTAATAGGTGTGGTGTGCTGGGCAAACACACTGCACGTATTGGCATTAACCGACGAGATCAACAAAACTAACACAATTGTCTGAGTCAAAACTCAAGACAAACACAAAATTTAGTGAGGAAGTTTTTGTTGGGGATTAGGATATAGAACTTCAAGTCCCGGGAACTCTCATCGGGGAAGGAAAATGGAATACCTTCATGAGAGACGCTATGGTTTCAAGCTTTCAAACTCTGAAGGAGTTCAATCCAAATTGATTTGAAGTTGGAATTTGGATTTAGAATTAGGATTGAATTTCAAATTGAATTTTGAGTTTGAATTTTAATTTAATTTTGAGTTTCAAATTTTGGTTTTAAGCTTTATGGAATTCGTGGAAGTTTCAGAATTTGTGGAATTTTAAATTTGATGATTTTAACTTTGTGGGAAATTTCGAGTGTAGAGTGGAAATCAGAATTTCAAGCATCGATCCCGAAAGGATGAGAACTAGAATTTAGGTTCCATCCTCATAAATGAGAATCGAATTTCAATACCGACAATCGGATTTCGCGAGTGTGGAAAATTTCTCAACAGAAATGGAAAATTAAGGAATTTAGGGGATTCGTACGACTAAACTCGCTCTCGTACTCCATTGAAAGAGGAAAATTTCTCGAAAGGATGTGGAAATTAGGGAATTTCGTGGAAATCGGACGACCAAGCTCCGTTTCCGCACTTTCGTGGAAGGCGGAACAATTTCTAGGAAGGGAGATGGGAAATTAGGGAATTTTGGGAAATCGGAAGGGAATTCTGGGGAAATCGGATGACTAAGCTCCGTTCCCGTAATTTCATGGAAGGTGGGAAAATTTCTCGAATGATGATGGAAAATTAGGAATTTTGGGAAATCGACGACTAAGCTCCGATCCCGGAATTTCATGGATGGCGAAAAATTTCTGAAGGATGATGGAAAATTAAGAAATTTTAAGGGAAATCAGACGACTAAGCTCCGTTCCCTGAATTTCATGGAAGGTGGAAAGATTTCTCAGAAGGATGATAAAAAATTAGGGAATTTCGGGAAATTGGACGATTAAGCTCCGTTCCCGAATTTCATGCGTGCGTGAAAATTTCTGAGTGATGATGGAAAAATTAGGGAATTTTGGGAAATCAGACGACTAAGTTCCGTTCCCATAATTTCATGGAGGGCAGAATAATTTCTTGGAAGGATGATGGAAAATTAGGGAATTTTGGGAAGATCTTGGGGAGGTAAGCTAAAGGACTCACATCCGGCCCATGGTGTCACATAGGAAGGAAAGCTCAAGGACTCATATCCAACCTAAGTGGTGACAGAGGGGAATCAGGATTTAGGTACTGATCCCAAAATTTCATTTTGGGAGAATTGGGTAAAACTTGGTATTTGACTTTCAAAGAAAGCGATTTGGTGCAATTCAGCCAGGATCGGTAGCCATTGCAAGAATTGGAGAATTTCAAGATATTTGGAATTTGTGAGAAGTGTCGCTGTGTGAAAAGTGCAAAATTTTGCGGACTGCCCTCAAAAGCGAGGGATTTGAAGATGAGAGTAGTGATTTAGAATCTCGAGAGAGAGAAAAAGAGAAAATTATCATTTTGTTTTGTTTTCAATTCATCATTTTCTTTCAAATTGTTTTGTTTCATTTCCTTTCAATTGATTTAAATTTTGATTTTAAATTTTGATTTGATTTCAATTTCATGTGATCTAAGTTTTGGATCCATTTCAATTTTTATTTCATTGTGTTTTCTTTTTATCCTTTTCTTCTGCATCATTCTTTTTGTCCTTTTCATTATGGAACCAAACACGTGGTTTAACGGCTTTCAACTATCGTGCAGAAAAGAAATTTTTTCTGAAAAACATAAAGTTTCATTAATTCTGCTAGAAGTAGTACAACTGATCATATGCTGACAAACACCCAAAAGTAGATCATGTGTACAAAATTGAACAGAGCTGACATGTCATATCATCTGACTGCTACAAAAAGTGGCGGCACTGACTGTCATGACCCGTTGTAAGGGGTAGAGGATTTTTGATATCTGAGACTGCTACGGGGACGAGCCAACCTGCTAAGGCTACGCTCTGGAACAAAAGTCCCCTCGCAAACACCCGGAGGTACAACCGTCACAGTGGCAAATGACGGAGGCTATCCAGCTCTGGATCTGGCTCATTGTAAAATGGCGCTGTCTTTATCCAACCTTCTGAAAGTGACTGACACCTTTTTTCTTTGAACTACTGGGATACAGTGTTTCGCTAAATCTGCTCCATCTCCTTTTAATTCCAGCACTGATCCTACTCGTAGGGAGATATCAACAGAACCTCCGAATTCTCTCGGTCCAACAATCTGGATTTCTTGTCCAAACAAGATATTGCTTTCACTTATATAGGAGACCGTGCAGAAGGGTCTCACAAAGTTGTGGTGGTCGATATGAGGCGAAATGCAGTCACCGTCCACATAAATATTTATGATGCAGCTGTTAGGAATAAAGTCTGCAGGTAACACGTGCCACTTGACCATCCTCTTTATCATCTTCTTGATCCGTGACACCATCGGATCCACCTCATCATGCTGCAAAATCCCCGGGGGATTGCCTAGTTGATCTATAGCGAAGTTATAACAACAGCTACACTGAATATTTACTCTGTCATTTCCACTTTTCCATTTTGACGGCTCTGTACATGTCCTCGGCCTCAGACGGCCTGCTCAGCCCAATGCTTGTAGAGTGTCGATGCGGAATAAAATTTTTTCTTCATCGTTCCTCAAGAATACATAAATATCTAACTTGAGTCCTTCTAGGATATTGACAAACTTTCTTTGTATGTCTTCGTAATGTTGAAATTCTTGACTTAATAAGTCAACATTTGACCCAATAAGTCAACCTTTGACCAAAAAGTCAACTTTGGTCAAAATGCTCAATCCTTGACCCAATGACTAATCCATTGACCCAATAGGTCAACTTTTGACCAAAATGTCAATTTTGGTCAAAATAGTCAATTTTTGACCTAATGACCAATTATTCACCCAATAAGTCAATCTTTGACCAAAAAATCAACTTTGGCCAAAATGCTCAATATTCGACCCAATGACCAATCCATTGATCCAATAGGTCAACTTTTAAACAAAAAGTTAACTTTGATCAAAATGGTCAATCATTGACCCAATGACCAACCTATTGGCCCAATAAGTCAACATTTCACTAAAAAGTCAATTTTGGTCAAAATAATCAATTTTTGACCTAATGACCACCACATTGACCCAATAGGTCTACCTTTAACCAGAAAGTCAACATTGGTCAAAATGGTCAATTTTTGACCCAATGACCACCCCATCGACCCAATGGGTCAACTTTTGACCGAAAATTTAATTTTGGTCAAAATAATCAATTTTTGACCAAATGACCCATTATTGACCCAATAACTCAATCTCTGAACAAAAAGTCAACTTTGGTAAAAATGGTCAATCCTTGACACAATGAACATCCCATTGACCCAATAGGTCAACTTTTGACCAAAAAGCAACTTTTATCAAATTGGTCAATCCTTGACCCAATGAACAAATAAGTCAACTTTTGACAAAAAAGTCAATTTTGGTCAAAATATTAATTTTTTTACCTAATGACCATCTCATTAACCCGATAAGTCAATCTCTGGCCAAAAGGTCAACTTTGGTCGAAATAGTCAATCCTTGACCTAATGACCAACATATCGACCCAATAGGTCAACTTTTGACAAAAAAGTTAACTTTGGTCAAAATGGTCAATTCTTGACCCAAAGACCAGTGCATTAACCCAATTGGTCAACTTTGGACCAAAAAGTCAGTTTTGGTCAAAATAATCAATTTTTGACCTAATGACCAATTATTGACCCAATAAGTCAATCTCTGATGAAAAAGACAACTTTAGTCAAAATGGTGAATCCTTGACCTAATGACCAACCCATTGACCCAACAGGTCAACTTCTGACCAAAAAGTCAACTTTGGTCAAAAGGTCAATCCTTTACCAAATGACCAACCAATTGATCAAATAGGTTAACTATTGAGCAAAAAGTCAATTTTGGTCAAAATAGTCAATTTTTTACCTAATGACCACCTCATTGACCCAGTGGGTCAACTTTTGACCAAAATATAAATTTTGGTCAAAATGGTCAATCCTTTACACAATGACATACCCATTGACCCATTTTGTAAACTTTTGACAAAAAAGTAAATTTTGGTCAAAATAGTCAATTTTTAACCCAACAGACTTCCTAGTGACTCAATAGGTCAACTTTTGACCAAAAATCAACTTTGGCTTAATTAGTCAATTTTTGACCCAATAACCAACTGATTAACCAAATAGGTCAAATTTTGACCAAAAAGTCAACTTTGGTCAAAATGGTCAATCCTTGACCCAATGACCCAAGAGGTCAACTTTGACCAAAAAGTCAATTTTGGCCAAATTAGTCAATTTTTGACCTAATGACCAATTATGGACCCAATAAGTCATTCTCTGACCAAAAAGTCAACTTTGGTCAAAATGGTTAATCCTCGAGCCAATGACCAACCCAATGACCCAATATGTCAATTTTTGAACAAAAAGTCAACTTTGGTTAAAATGGTCAATCCTTGACCCAATGACTAACCAAGTGACCTAAAAGGTTAACCTTTGACCAAAAGTCAACTTCGGTCAAAATGGTCAATCCTTGAACCAATGACATACACATCAATCTAATAGTCAACTTCGACTAAAAAGTTCATTTTTGTCAAAATAAATAATTTTAAACCTAATAACCAATCTATCGATCCAATAAAGTTAACTTTTGACAGTAAAAGTCAACTTCTGTCAAAATGGTCAATTCCTCGACCCATCGACCAACCCTCGACCTAACAGTCAACTTTCGACCAAAAAGTCAACTTCTAGTCAAAATGGTTAATCCTAGACCCAATGACACCAATAGATCAACTTTTGACCAAAAGTTAATTTTGGTCAAAATGATCAATTTTAACCTAATGACCATTATCGACCCAATAAGTCAATCTCTGACCAAAATGTGAACTTTGGTCAAAATGGTCAATCCTTGATCCAATCACCAACCTGTTACCCAGTAGGTCAACTTTTGACCAAAAAGTCAACTTTGGTAAAAAATAATCAATCCTTAACCCAATGACCAACCCATTGATCCAAAACGTCAAATGTTGACCAAAATGTCAATTTTGGTCAAAATAATCAATTTTCGACCTAATGACCACCCCATCAACCTAATAAAGTCAACTTTCACCAAAAAGTCAACTTTGGTCAAAATGGTCAATTTCTGACCGAATGACTCACCCCAATCGATCCAACGGTCAACTTTTGACAAAAAATTTAATTTTGGTCAAAATAGTTAATTTTTGACCTAATGACCAATTATTGACCAAATAAGTCAATCTCTGCCCAAAAAGTCAACATTGGTTAAAATTGTCAATCCATCACCCAATGACCAACCCATTGACCCAATTTGTCAGCTACTGACTCAAAAGTTAACTTTGGTTAAAATGGTTAATTTACCTCGAATTCAAATAACTTCAATCTTCGTCAATGGTCAACATCAATTGACTCAATCAAGATCAATATAATTTCGACCAAAAAGTCAATTTCGTCAAAATAATCAATTTTCGACCTAATGACCAATTATCGATCCAATAAGTCAATCACATACCAAAAGTTCACTTTGGTGAAAATGGTCAATCCTCGACCCAATGACCAACCTATTGACCTAATATGTCAACTTTTAACCTAAAAAGTTAACTTTGGTGAAAATGGTCAATCCTCGATCCAATGACCATCCCGTTAACCCAATCAGTCAACTTTTGACCAAAAAGTTAATTTTGGTCAATATACTCAACTTTCATCTATCGCCACCTCATTGTTCTAATCGGTCAACTCTTGACTGAAAATTTAAATCGATCAACATACCATTTCGACCTAATGACTAATTATTGACCCAATATGTCAATCTCTGACCAAAAAGCCAACTTTTGTCAAAATGGTCAATCCTTGACCAAATGGCAAACACATTGACCCAATAAGTCAACTTTTGGCCAAAAAGTCAATTTTGGTCAAAATTGTCAATTTTTGACCTAATGACCAATTATTGACCTAATAAGTCAATCTCAGACTAAAAATTTAACTTTGGCGACAATGGTCAATCCTTGACCCAATGACCAACCCATTGACCCAATATGTCAACTTTTAACCAAAAATTTAAATTTTATTAAAATGGTCAATTCTTAACCGAATGACTAACCTATTAACCCAATAGGTCAATTTTTTACCAAAAAGTCAATTTTGGTCAAAATAGTCAATTTTTGATCTAATGACCACCCCATTAACCTAATAAGTCAACTTGTCTTAAAATTGTCAATTTCTCACCCAACGACTAACCCATTAAATCAATGGGTCAGCCTTTGACTAAAAAGTCATCATTGGTCAAAATGATCAATCGTTGACTCAATGACCAAGCCATTGTCCAACAGGTCAACTTTTATCTAAAAAGTCAATTTTGACCTAATGACCAATTATTGACCCAGTAAGTCAATCTCTGACCAAAAATTCAACTTTGGTCAAAATAGTCAATCCTTCACCCAATGACTAACCCATTGACCCAATAGGTCAACTTTTAACCAAAAAGTCAACTTTGGTCAAAATAGTCAATCCTTAACTGAATGACCAACCCATTAACCCAATAAGTCAACTTTTGACCGAAAAATCAATTTTGGTCAATATACCAATTTTACCGAACGACCACCATCAATCAATCTCAAATTCAACTGCGTCAAAAAGTCAATTTAAACCTAATGACCAATTATTGACCCAGTAAGTCAATCTCTAACCAAGAAGACAACTTTGGTCAAAATGGTCAATCCTTGATCCAATGACCAACTCATTGACTAAATAGGTCAACCTTCGACCAAAAAGTCAACTTTTGTCAAAATAGTTTACTTTTGAGCTATTGACCACCCCATTGACCCAATAAGCCAATCTCTGGCAAAAAAGTCAACTTTGGTTAAAATGGTCAATCCTTGACCCAATGACCAACTCATTGTCCCAATAGGTCAACTTTTGACCAAAATGTCAATTTTGGTCAATATAGTTAAATTTTAACCTAATGACCAACCCTATCGACCTAATCAAGTAAAATTTCGACCGAAAAATCAATTTTGGTCAAAATAATCAACTTTCGACCTAATGACCAATTATCGACCCAGTCAGCAAATCTCTAACCAAAAAGTTAACTTTGTCAAAATGGTCAATCCTCGACCCAATAACCAACCCATCGACCTAATAAGTCTACCACTCAAATGTCGACCAAAAGCCAACTTCGTCAAAATGATCTACCCATCACCTAATGACCAAATAGTCAACTTTCGACCAAAAAGTCAATTTTGGTCAAAATAATCAATTTTTAACCTAATGACCAACTCAATCGACCCAATAGTCAATCTTCACAAAAAGTCAAATTTAGTCAAAATGGTCAACTCTCGACCCAATGACAAACCCATCGATCTAATAGTCAACTTTCGACCAAAAAGTCAACTTTGGTCAAAATGTTTAATCCTTGACCCAATGACCAACCCATTAACCCAATAGGTCAACTTTGGACCAAAAAGTCAACTTTGGTCAAAATAGTTAATTCTTGACCTAGTGATCAATTATCAACCTAATAAGTCAATCTCTGACAAAAAGTTAACTTTGGTCAAAATGGTCAATCATTGACCCAATGACCAACCCACTGATCTAATAACTCACTTTGACCAAAAAGTCAACTTTATCAAAATGATCAATCTCGACTAAAACCTAATAGTCAACTTCTGACCAAAAAGTCAATTTTGGTCAAAATAACTAATTTTCGATCTAATGACCACCCCATTAACCTAATAAATCAATCTCTCAGCTAAAAAGTCAACTTCGTCAAAATGCGATCAATCCTTAACCCATCGCCAACCCATCAACTACAGTTAACTTTCGACCAAAAAGTTAACTTCGCTCTAAAATGATCAACTCCATGACCCAATCGACTAACCCATCGACCCAATCGTGTCAACTTTCGACTAAAAAGTCAATTTTGGTCAAAAAATAAATTATCGACCTAATGTTCAATTATCGACTCTAATAAGTAAATCTCTCGACCAAAAAGTCAACTTTGTCAAAATGATCAATCTTCGACCCAATGACTACCCCATCGACCTAATAAGTTAACTCTTCACCAAAAAGTCAACTTCGTAAAAATGGTCATTCCTTTACCTAATGACCAAACCTATCAATCTAATAGTCAACTTTCGACCAAAATGTTAATTTTGGTCAAAATAGTTAATTTTAACCTAATGACCACTCATTGACCTAATAGTCAACTTCGACCAAAAAGTCAACTTTCGCAAGATGGTCAATTTCAACCTATCGAACCTACCAGCTTTCGACCAAAAAGTCAACTTCGAGGCAAAATGATCAATTCTCGACCCAATGACCAACCCATTAACCAAATAGTTTTAACTTTCGACCAAAAGTCAATTTTGGTCAAAATAATCATTTTTCGACCTAATGACCAATTACTCGAGCTAATAAGTCAATCTCTAACCAAAAAGTCAATTTTGATCAAAATGGTTAATCTTCGACCCAATGACAAGCCCATCAACCTAATATGTCAACTTCGACCTAAAAGTCAATTTTAGTCAAAATGGTCAATTTCGACCCAATGACCAACCCATTCGAACACTCTAATCAAGTCTAACGTCTTTCGACAAAATCAATTTGGTCAAAAATCATTTTTTACCAAATAACCAATTATTGACCCAAAAAGTCAATCTTTCATCAAAAAGACAAATTTGATCAAATGTTCAATCTTCGACCCAAAGACCAACCCATCGACCCAATAAGTCAACTTCGACCAAAAAGTTAACTTTGGTCAAAATGGTCAATCCTTGACCTAATGACCAACCCATTGACCCAATAAGTCAACTTTTGACCAAAAAAGTTAATTTTTTCAAAATTGTCAACTTTAGACCTAATGACCACCCCATTAACCCAATATGTCAACTTTGGACCAAAATGTCAAGTTTGATTAAAATGGTCAAATTCTTACCAAATGACAAACTCATTGACCCAATAGGTCAACTTTTGACCAAAAAGTCAACTTTGGTCAAAATGGGTAAATCTCGACCCAATGACCAACCCATAGACCCAACAGTCAACTCTCGACCAAAATACTCAATTTTCGACATAATGTCCAATTATCGATCCAATAAGTCAATCCTCGACCATAAAGTCAACATTGATCAAAATGGTCAATCTCTGACCTAATGACTAACCCATCGACCTAATAGGTCAACTTTCGATCATAAAGTCAATTTTGGTCAAAAATGCATATATCGACTTCTAATGACTACATAATCGATCTAATAAGTCAACTTTCGACCAAAAAGTCAACTTTTATCAAAATGGCTAATTTCGATCTAATGAAAAACCCCCACGACCCAAAGGCCAACTTTCACCAAAAATTCAACTTTGATCAAAATGGTCAATCAACTTAACCCAATGACTCAACTCATTAATCTAATAGATCAACTTTCGACTAAAAAGATAATTTTTAGTCAAAATAGTCAATTTTTCACCTAATGACCACCCTATCGACCTAATTAGTCAACTTTCGACCAAAAAGTCAACTTTAAGTTAAAATGGTCAATTTTCAACCAATGACTAACCCATCAATCTAATAGGTTAACTTTCGACCAAAAAGTCAACATTAGTCAACATGGTCAATCCTCAATCTAATGACTAACCCTAAATGATCTAATAAAGTTAACTTCGACAAAAAATTAATTTCGATAAATTAACAATTCTCAACTAATGACTACCACATCAACTACATAATAAAGTCAATTTTTAAAATGATCAATTTATGACCTAACGACCAACCCATCGATCTAATAAAGCTAATTTTTGATCAAAAAGTCAACTTTGGTCAAATTGATCTAATTCGAATCTCAAAAGGTCAACTTTATCGACTCAAAAAGTTAGCTTCGATCAAACAGTCAATCCTCGATCTAATGACCAACCCATGGTCCAATAAAGTCAACTATCTCCAAAATCTAATTTGGTCAAATAACCATTACACACCTCATTAATCATAGTCAACTTTTGACCAAAAGTCTATTTTGGTCAAAATAGTCAATTTTTGATCTAATGACCACCCCGTTGACCCAATATGTCAACTTTTGACGAAAAGGACAACTTTGGTCAAAATGGTCAATCATTGACCCAATGACCAACTCATTGAACCAATATGTCAACTTTTCACCAAAAGTCAACTTTGGTCAAAATGTTCAATTCTCGATCCAATGACCAACCCATTAATCCAAAACATCAACTGTTGACCAAAATGTCAATTTTTGTCAAAATAATCAATTTTTGACCTAATGACCACCCCATTGACCCAATAGGTCAACTTTTGGCCAAAAAGTCAACTTTGGTCAAAATGGTCAATTTCTGACCGAATGACCTCCCCATTGACCCAACGGGTCAACTTTTGACCAAAAATTTCATTTTGGTCAAAATAGTCAATTTTTTACCTAATGACCAATTTTTGACCAAATAAGTCAATCTAATCCCAAAAAGTCAACTTTGGTCAACATTGTCAATCCTTAACCCAATGACCAACCCATTGAACCAATATGTCTGTTATTTACTCAAAAGTCAACTTTAGTTAAATTGGTCAATTTTTGACCCATTGACCAACCCTTTGACCTAATAAGTCAACTTTTGACCAAAATGTCAACTTTGGTCAAAATGGTCAATCCATGACCAAATGACCAACCCATGGACCCAATAGGTCAAATTTTTGACCAAAAAGTCAATTTTGTTAAAATAATCAATTTTTGACCTAATGACCAATTATCAATCTAATAAGTCAATCACAGACCAAAAAGTTAACTTTAGTGAAAATGATCAATCCTTGACCCAATGACTAACCCTTTGACCCTATATTTCAACTTTTGACCAAAAAGTTAACTTTGGTGAAAATGGTCAATCCTTGATCCAATGACCAACACATTAAGCCAATAGGTCAACTTTTGACCAAAAAGTCAATTTTGGTCAATATAATAAATTTTTGACCTACTTACTACTTCATCGTTCCAATGGGTCAACTTTCGATCGAAAATTTAAATTGGATCAACATACTCAATTTTGACCTAATGACTAATTGTCAACCCAATACATCAATCTCTGACCAAAAAGTCAACTTTTATCAAAATGGACAATCCTTGACCAAATGACCAACACATTGACCCAATAAGTCAACTTTTGACCAAAAAGTCAATTTTGATCAAAATTGTCAATTTTTGACCTATTGACCAATTATCAATCTAATAAGTCAATCTCGACAAAAAAGTTAACTTCGCGTAAAATGGCCAATCTCGACCCAATGACTACCTATCAATCTAATATGTCAACTTTTGACCAAAAAGTTAACTTTTGTTAAAATGATCAATTCGTGGCCGAATGACCAACCTATTGACCCAATAAGGTCAATTTTTGACCAAAAAGTCAATTTTGCTAAAAATAGTCAATTTTTAACCTAATGACCACCACATTAACCCAATAAGTCAACTTGTCTTATAAAATCGTCAATTTCTCGACCCAACGACCAACCCATCGAACCAATGGGTCAACTTTCGACCAAAAAGTCATCTTCTGACCAAAATGATCAATCGTCGAATCAATGACCAAGCCATCGTCAATCGGTCAACTTTTGTCCAAAAAGTCAATTTTGATCAAAATAACCAATTTTCGACCTAATGACCAATTATCGACTCAAGCAAGTCAATCTCTCGACCAAAAAGTCAACTTGGTCAAAATAACAATCTAATCTATCAACCCATCGATACAACAGTCAACTTCGACCAAAAGTCAACTTTGTAAAAATGGTTAATCCTTAACCGAATGACCAACCCATTGATACAATATGTCAACTTTCGACCAAAAAGTCAATTTTGGTCAATATACTCAATTTTAGATCAAAATGACCGCCCTATCAATCCAATGGGTGAAATTTTAACCGAAAATTCAATTTGTATCAAAAAAGTCAATTTTAATCTAATGACCAATTATTGACCTAATAAGTCAATCTCTGACCAAGAGGACAACTTTGGTCAAAATGGTCAATCCTTGACCCAATGACCAACTCTTTGACTAATTAGGACAACTTTTGATAAAAAAGTCAATTTTTATCAAAATAGTTTATTTTTGACCTATTGACCACCCCATTAACCTAACAAGTCAATCTCTGGCCAAAAAGTCAACTTTGGTCAAAATGGTCAATCCTTGACCCAATGACCAACCCATCGATCTAATAGTAAACTTCACCAAAATGTCAATTTTGGTAATATAGATCAATTTCGACCTAACGACCACACCCATCACCCAATCAGTCAAATTTTCGACGTAAAAATCAATTTCGTCAAAATAGTCAATTTTGACCTAATGACCAATTATTGACCTAATAAGTAAATCTCTGACCAAAAAGTGAACTTTGGTTAAAATGGTCAATTCTTGACCCAATAACCAACCCATTGACCGAATAGGTCTACTTTTGACCAAAAAGCTAACTTTGGCCAAAATGGTCAATCCTTCACCCAATGACTAAATAGGTCAACTTTTGACCAAAAAGTCAATTTTGGTCAAAATAACCAATTTTTGACCTAATACCACCCAATCGAGCCAATAAGTCAATCATCACGAAAAGTCAAATTTGGTCAAAATGGTCAATCCTTGACCCAATGACAAACCCATGGACCCAATAGCTCAACTTTTGACCAAAAAGTCAACTTTAGTCAAAATGATTAATCCTTGATCCAATGACCAACCCATTAACCCAATAGGTCAACTTTGGACTAAAAAGTCAATTGGTCAAAATAGTTAATTTTTGACCTAGTGATCAATTATCAACCTAATAAGTCAATCTCTGACAAAAAAGTTAACTTTGGTTAAAATGGTCAATCATTGACCCAATGACCAACCCATTAAACCAATAGTTCAACTTTTAACCAAAAAGTCAACTTTGTCAAAATGGTCAATCCTTGTCCCAAAACCCCAATAGGTCAACACTTGACCAAAAAGTCAAATTTGGTCAAAATAGCATAATTTTTGACCTAATGACCACCCCATTAACCTAATATGTCAATCTCTGGCTAAAAAGTCAACTTTGGTTAAAATGGTCAACCCCGACCCATTGCTCAACCCATCGACTCAAATAAAGTTAACTTTCACTCAAAAGTTAACTTTGGTCAAAATGATTAATCCTCGACCGATCGACCAACCCATCGACCCAACGTAGTCAACTTCGCTAAAAGTCAATTTCGGTCAAAAAATCAATTTTAACCTAATGTTCAATTATCGACCTAACAAGTCAATCTTTCGACTAAAAAGTCAACTTTGGTCAAAAAGGTCAATCCTTAACCCGATGACTACCCCATCGACCCAAAGAGCTAACTCTTCACTAAAAAGACAACTTTAATAAAAATGTTCATTCCTTTACCCAATGACCAACCCATCGACCCAATAGTCAACTTTCGACCAAAATGTTAATTTTGGTGAAAATAGTCAATTTTAACCTAATGACCAATTCATCGACTCAATAAGTCAACTTTCGACCAAAAAGTCAACTTTCGTTAAGATGGTCAATTTCTCAACCCATCGACCCAATGGTCAACTTTTCGACCAAAAAGTCAACTTCTAGCAAAAATGATCAATCTCGACCTAATGACCAATCCATCGATCCAATCAGTCTAACTTTTGATCGAAAGTCAATTTTAGTCAAAATTGTCAATTTTGATCTAATGACCAATTATCGACCCAATAAGTCAATCTCTAATCAAAAAGTCAACTTCGATCAAAATGGTTAATCCGACCCAACGACAAACCCATCGATCTAATATGTCAACTTTTGACTCAAAAGTCAACTTTCGTCAAAATGGTCAATTCTCGACCCAATGACTAACTCATCGATCTAATAAGTCAACTTTTCGACCAAAAAGTCAACTTTGGTCAAAATGGTCAATCCTGACCTAATGACCAACTCAATCGACCCAATGAGTCAACTTTTGACTAAAAATTCAATTTTGGTCAAAATAATCAATTTTTCTACCTAATGACCAATTATCGACCTAATAAGTCAATCTTTCACCAAAAAGTCAACTTCGTCAAAATCGTCAATCCTTCGACCCAATGACCAACCCATCGACCCAATAGTCAACTTTGACCAAAAAGTCAACTTTGGTCAAAATGGTCAATTCCTCGACCTAATGACCAACCCATCAACCTCAATGAGTCAACTTTTGACCAACAAAAAGTCAATTTTGGTCAAAATAGTCAATTTTCGACCTAATGACCAATTATCGACTCCAATAAGCTACTTCTCGACCAAAAAGTCAACTTTGGTAAAAAAGGTCAATCTTCGACCCAATGACTAAC
This sequence comes from Papilionanthe hookeriana x Papilionanthe teres, assembly GCA_022702705.1. Lineage (NCBI taxonomy): Eukaryota > Viridiplantae > Streptophyta > Magnoliopsida > Asparagales > Orchidaceae > Papilionanthe > Papilionanthe hookeriana x Papilionanthe teres. The sequence continues at coordinate 68,536,517 of CM040431.1, forward strand.
CCATCGACCCAATAGTCAACTTTCACAAAAATGTCAACTTTGGTCAAAATGATCAATCGCTCAACCTAATGACTAACCCATCGACCTAATAAGTCAACTCTCAATCAAAAGTTAATTTTGGTCAAAATAGTCAATTTCAATTAATGATAAATTATCGACCTAATAAGTCAATCTCTAACCAAAAAGTCAACTTTGATCAAAATGGTCAATCTTCGAGCCAATGACAAACCCATCGACCTAATCAGGTCAACTTTGACCAAAAAGTCAAATTTGTTCAAAATAGTCAATTTTCGACCAAATGACCACTCATCGACCCAATATAGTTCAACTTCGACCAAAAAGTCAACTTTGGTCAAAATGGTCAATTTTTTACTCAATGACCAACCCATCGTCCCAATAGTCAAATTTCGACTAAAAAGTCATCTTCGGTCAAAATGATCAATTCTCGACCCAATTACCAACTAATCGACCTAATAAGCCAACTCTTGACCAAAGAGTCAACTTTGGTCAAAATGGTTAATTCTCGACCTAATGACCATCCCATCGACTCCAAATAGGTTAACTTTCGACCAAAAATTCAATTTTGGTCAAAATAATCAACTTTGACCTAATGACCAATTATCGACCTAATAATTTAATCTCTCGACCAAAAAGTCAACTTCGGTCAAAATGGTCAATCCTCAACCCAATGACCAACTCATCGACCCAATAAGTCAATTTCTGACCAAAAAGTCAATTTTCGTCAAAATAATTAATCTTTGACCTAATGACCACCCATCGACCAAATAGTCAACTTTCGACCAAAAAGTCAACTTTGTCAAAATGGTCAATCTTCGACCCAACGACCAACCCATCGACCTAAACAGATCAACATTCGACCAAAAAGTCATCTTTGGTCAAAATGGTCAATTCTCGACCCAATTATCAACTCATCGACCAAATAGGTCAACTTCTTCCAAAAAGTCAACTTTGGTCAAAATGGATCAATTTCGACCCAATGACCACCCCGTTGACCTAATAGGTTAACTTTCGACAAAAATTCAATTTTGGTCAAAATAAGTCAATCTCTTCGACCAAAAAGTCAACTTTAATCAAGATGGTCAATCCTTCGATCCAATGACAAACCCATCAATCTAATACAGTCAACTTTCGACTAAAAAGTCAATTTTGGTCAAAATAATCAATTTTCGACTTAATGACCACTCATCGACTCTAATAAGTTAACTTTCGACCAAAAAGTCAATTTTGGTCAAAATAGCCAATTTTCGACCTACTAAGCAAGCCAATCTTCGACCAAAAAGTCAACTTTGTCAAAATGGTCAATCCTTCGACCCAATGACCAACCCATCGACCCAATAGGTTAACTTTCGACCAAAAAGTCAACTTTGGTCAAAATGATCAATTCTCGATCCAATGACCAATCCATCGACCTAATAGGTCAACATTCGACCAAAAAGTCAATTTTGGTCAAATTAGTCAATTTTCAACCTAATGACCAATTATTGACCCAATAAGTCAATCTCTGACCAAAAAGTTAACTTTGGTCAAAATAGTCAATCCTTGACCCAATGATAAACCCATTGACCTAATTGGTTAACTTTTGACCAAAAAAACAATTTTGGTCAAAATAGTCAATTTTTAACATAATGACCACACATTGACCTAATAGGTCAACTTTTGACAAAAAAGTCAACTTAGGTCAAAATGGTCAATTTTTGACCCAATGACCAACCCATCGACCTAATAGTCAACTTTCGACCATAAAGTCATCTTTGCGTCAAAATGGTCAATTTCGATCCAATTTCCAACTCACTCAAATCAGTCAACTTTCACCAAAAGTCAACTTCGGTCAAAATGGCAATTTTGACGCAATGATCACTCCGTCGACCCATTTGTTAACTTTTCGACCAAAAATTCAACTTTGGTCAAAATAAGTCAATTTTCGACCTAATGACTAAAATCGACCCAATAAGTCAATCTCTCGACCAAAAAGTCAACTTCGTCAAAATGGTCAACTTCGACATATTGACAAACCCATTGACCCAATAGTTCAACTTTTGACCAAAAAGACAATTTTGGTCAAAATAGTTAATTTTTACCTAATAACCACCCATTGATCCAATAGTTCAACTTTTGACCAAAAAGTCAACATTAGTCAAAATGGTTAATTTTCGACCCAATGACCTACACATTGTACCAATATATCAACTTTTGACCGAAAACTCATCTTCAGTCAAAATGGTCAATTCTTGATCCAATTATCAACTCATTGACCAAATATGTCAACTTTTGACCAAAAAGTCAACATTGGTCAAAATGGATAATTTCTGACCCAATGACCTCTCGGTTCACCCAATGGGTAACTTTTGACCAAAAATTCAATTTTGGTAAAAAAAAAAGGTTAACTTTTGACCAAAAAGTCATCTTTGTTCAAATTGGTCAATTTCTGACCAAATGGCACCTCTAGTTGATCCAAAGTGTCAAATTTCGATCAAAAGTCAATTTCGGTCAAAATACCATATTTTCGACCTAATGACCAATTATCGACCTAATAAGTCAATCTCTCGACCAAAAAGTCAACTTTCGTCAAAATGGTCAATCTCGACCCAATGACAAACTCATTAACCCAATAAGCTAACTTTCGACCAAAAAGTCAAATTTTGATCAAAATAGTCAATTCTTTGACTATATTGACCACCCATCGACCCAATATGTCAACTTCGACCAAAATGTCAATTTTTGTCAAAATAGTCAATTTTTAACCTAAAGACCAATTATTGACCTACTAAGCCAATCTATGACCAAAAAGTCACTTTGTCAAAATGGTCAATCTCGACCTGATGACCAACTCAATCGATCCAATCGATCAACTTTTTACCAAAAAGTCAACTTTCGTCAAAATGATCAATCTTCGACCCAATGGCCAACCCATCGCCTAATAGATCAACTTCACCAAAAAGTCAATTTTGTCAAAATAATCAATTTTCGACCTAATGACTAAAATCGACCTAATAAGTCAATCTTCGACCAAAAAGTCAACTTCGGTCAAAATGGTCAATCTTCGAATCTAATGACCTAATAAGTCAACTTTTGACCAAAAAATCAATTTTGGTGAAAATAATCAATTTTTAACCTAATGATCAACCATTGACCCAATAGGTCAATTTTTGACCAAAAAGTCAATTTTGGTCAAAATGGTCAATTTTTTACCCATTGACCAACCCATTGGCCCAATAGTCAACTTCGACTAAAAAGTCATCTTCGTCAAAATGGTTAATTCTTCAACCAATTACTAACTCATCGACCTAATATGTCAACTTCGATCAAAAAGTAAACTTCGGTCAAAATCGTCAATTCTCGACCTAATGACCACCTCGTCGATCAATAGGTTAACTTATCGACTTCACAAAATTCAATTTGATCTAATGACTCAATTTTGATCTAACAAGTAACTTCGACCAAAAAGTCAACTTTGGTCAAAATGGTCAATCCTCGATCTAATGACAAACCTATCGACCTAACAAGTCAACTTTCGACCAAAAAGTCAATTTTCGTCAAAATAGTCAATTTTTACTCGATGACCAACCCATCGATCCAATAGTCAACTTTGACCAAAAAGTCAACTTTAGTCAAAATGGTCAATTCTTTACCCAATGACCAACCCATCGATCTAATAGAGTCAACTTTCGACCAAAAAGTCAACTTCGTCAAAATGGTCAATTCTCGACCTAATGACTAACTCATCGACCCAATCGGTCAAATCTCGACCAAAAAGTCATTTTCGTCAAAATAACCAATTTTGACCTAATGACCACCCAATTTACCCAATAGTTAACTTTTGACCAAAAAGTCAACTTCGGTCAAAATGGTAAATTTGTGACCCAATGACCACCCCATTCACTCCAATAGGTCAACTTTTCGACCAAAAATTTAATTTTGATCAAAATGAGTCAACTTCTCAACAAAAAGTCATCTTTGGTCAAAATGGTCAATTTCCACCCAATGACCATCCTGCTAACCTAATGAGTTAACTTTCGATAAAAATTCAATTTTAGTCAAAATAATCAATTTTTGACCTAATACCAATTATTGAACCAATAAGTTAATCTCTGACCAAAAAGTCAACTTTAGTCAAAATGGTCAATCCTTAATCCAATGACCAACCCATTAACCCAATAGTCAACTTTCACCAAAATAATCAATTTTCGACTTAAATGACCACCCATCGACCTAATAGTTAACTTTCGACCAAAAAGGTCAATTTTGATCAAAATAATCAATTTTCGACCTAATGACCAATTATCGATCTAATAAGCTCAATCTTCTGACCAAAAAGTCAACTTTGATCAAAATGATCAATCTTCGATCTAATGACCAACTCATCGATCCAATAGATCAACTTTCAACTAAAAAGTCAACTTCGTCAAAATGAGCAATCTCGACCCAATGACCAACCCATCGTCTTATAGGTCAACATATGACTAAAAAGTCAATTTCGTCAAAATAATCAATTTTCGAACTAATGACCAATTATCGATCCTAAGAAGTCAAATCTCTGACCAAAACGTCAACTTTCGTCAAAATGGTCAATCATCTGTCCTAATCAGTCATACTTTGACCAAAAAGTCAATTTTGGTCAAAATATCAATTTTGACCTAATGAACACCTATTATCCTAATACGTCAACTTTCGACTAAAAGTCAACTTTCGGTCAAAATGGTCGATTTTCGACCTAATGACCAACCCATCGATCTAATCAGTCAACTTCGACTAAAAAGTCATCTTTGGTTAAAATGGTCAATCTTCGACCCAATTACCAACTCATCGACCAAACAGTCAACTTTTCACCAAAAAGTCAACTTTGGTCAAAATGGTCAATTTCTCAATCTAATGACCAACCCATCAATCTATCAAGTTAACATTCGACCAAAAATTTAGTTTCGATTAAAAAGAGTCAATTTTCGACCTAACGACTAAAATCGATCTAATAAGTCAATCTTCGACCAAAAAGTCAACTTTGGTCAAAATGGTCAATCCTCGACCCAATGACAAACCCATAGACGCAACAGTCAACTTTCGACCAAAAAGTCAATTTTTGTCAAAATAGTCAATTTTCGACCTAATGACCACCCATCGACCTAAAAGTCAACTTTCGACTAAAAAGTCAACTTTGGTCAAAATGGTCAATTTTTACCCAATGACCAACACATTGTACCTATAGATCAACTTTCGACCAAAAGTCAACTTCGTCAAAATGGTCAACTTCAACCCAATGACAAACCAATTGACCCAATAGGTCAACTTTTGACCAAAAAGTCAACATTTGTCAAAATGGTCAATTCTTGATTTAATGACCAACCTATTAATCGACAACTTTTGACCAAAAAGTCAATTTTGGTCAAAATAATCAATTTTTGACCTAATCACCAATTATTAACCTAGTAAGCCAACCTCGACTAAAAAGTCAACTTTGGTCAAAATGGTCAATTCTCGACCCAATGACCAACCCATCGACCAAATCGTCAACTTTTCGACCAAAAAGTCAACTTTGGTCAAAAAGATCAACTTCGACACAATGACCACCCATTAATCTAATAGTCAACTTCGACCAAAAGTCAATTTTGGTCCAAATAGTCAATTAATCTAATGACCAATTATTAATCCAATAAGTCAATCTTCGACCAAAAAGTCAACTTTAGTCAAAATGACCAATCTTCGACCTAATGACAAACCCATCAATCTAATAAGTCAACTTTTGACCAAAAAGTAAATTTTGTTCAAAATAATCAATTTTTGACCTAATGATCACCCATTGACCCAGTAGGTCAACTTTTGACCAAAAAGTCAATTTTGGTCAAAATGGTTAACTTTTGACCCAATGACCAACCCATTGACCCAATAGGTCAACTTTTGACTAAAAAGTATTCTCTGGTCATAATGGTTAATCTTCGATCTAATGACCAACTCATCAACTAAATAAGTCAACTTTCGACCAAAAAGTCAACTTTCGTCAAAATGATCAATTTCGACCTAATGACCACTCCATTGACTCATCAAGTCAACTTTCGACCAAAAAGTCAACTTCGGTCGAAAGTCAACTTTAACCTAAGGACAATTATCGACCCAATAAGTCAATCTCCACCAAAAGTCAACTTCGTCAAATTGATCAATCATCGACCAAATGACAAACCATCAATCTAATCAGTCAACTTTTAACCTAAAAGTCAATTTGGTCAAAATAGTTAATTTTTTACTTAATGACCACCGATCGACCTAATAAGTCAACTTTCGACCAAAAAGGTCAACTTTGTCAAAATGGTCAATCTCGACCCAATCGACTCAATCATCGACCAAATAATCACTCGACCAAAAAGTCAACTGTGGTCAAAATGATCAATCCTTGACCTAATGACAACCCATTGGCCTAATAGGTCAGCTTTTGACCAAAAAGTCAATTTTCATTAAAATTGCCAATTTTCGAATTAATAACTTATTATTGACCCAATAAGTCAATCTTTGACCAAAAAGTCAACTTTGGTCAAAATGGTCAATCCTCGACCAAATGACAAACCCATTGATCCTAATAAGTCAACTTTCGACCAAAAAGTCAATTTTGGTCAAAATAATCAATTTCTCGACTTAATGACACACTCATCGACCTAATAGTCAACTTTTGACCAAAATGTCAACTTTCGTCAAAATGGTCAATTTTCGACCCAATGACCAACTCATCTGACCCAATAGATCAACTTTCGACCAAAAAGTCATCTTGGGTCAAAATAGCTTAATCGTCAACTAAATTACCAACTCATCAATCTAAATAGGTCAATCTTTGACCAAAAGTCAACTTCTCGAATCAAAATGACTAACTCATCGTCTTAATCTAACGGGTTAACTTTTCGACTATAAAATTCAATTTTGGTCAAAATAGTCAATTTTCGACCTAATGACCAATTATCGATCTAATAAGTAAACAGTCAACTTCGTCAAAATAGTTAATTCTTCGACCTAATGACAAACCTCATCAATCTAATAAATAACATTTCGACCAAAAAGTCAATTTTGGTCAAAATAAGCAATTTTTGACTTAATGACCACCTATCAATCTAATGAGTCAACTTTCGACCAAAAAGTCAACTTTGGTCAAAATGATCAATTTCTCGACTCAATGACCAACCCATCGATCCAATAGATCAACTTTGACCAAAATGTCATCTTCGTCAAAATGGATCAATTCGATGATCTAATTAATAACTCATTGATCAAATAGTCAACTTTCGACCAAAAAGTCAACTTCGGTCAAAATGGTCAATTTCTGACCTAATGACCAACTCGTCGATTAAACGGATCAACTTCGATCAAAAATTTAATTTCGTCAAAATAAGTAATTTACGATGACTAAAATAGTCAATTCTTTGATCTAATGACCAATTATCGATCTAATAAGTCAATCTCTCGACCAAAAAGTCAACTTTGTCAAAATGGTCAATCGTTGACCCAATGACAAACCAATTGACCCAATAGGTCAACTTTTGACCAAAAAGTTAATTTTGGTCAAAATAGTTAATTTTTGACCTAATGACCACCCATTAACCCAATAAGTCAACTTTTGACCTAAAAGTCAACTTCGGTCAAAATATCCAATTTTCGACCTAATGACTCAACCCATCGACTCTAATAGTCAATCTTTCGACTAAAATAGTCAACTTTGGTCAAAATGATCAATTTTAACCCAATGACTAACCCATTGAACCAATAGTCAACTTTCGACCAAAAAGTCAACTTTGGTCAAAATGGTCAATTCTTAACCCAATTACTACAACTCATCGACCAAATAAGTCAACTTTCGACCAAAAAGTCAACTTCAACAAAATTGGCCAAACCCAATGACCTCTAAGTTGACGCAATGACCAACCCATTTACCCAATAGGTCAAATTTTGACCAAAAAGTCAACTTTGGTCAAAATGATCAATTTTTGACCAAATGACCATCCAAATGACACAATGGATCAACTTTTGACCAAAAAGTCATCTTCGATCAAAATGGTCAATTCTTAACCTAATTATCAACTCATCGACTAAATATGTCAACTTTCGACCAAAAAGTCAACTTTAGTCAAAATGGTCAATTTCTCGACCTAATGACTAACTCCGCTAACCCTATCGGGTTAACTTTTAACCAAAATTTCAATCTTGGTCAAAATAGATTAATTTTTGACCTAACCACCAATTATCAATCTAATAAGTCAATCTCTCGACTAAATAGTCAACTTCGTCAAAATGTCAATCCTCGATCTAATCACTAACCCATTGACCCAATAGGTCAACTTTTGACAAAAAGTCAATTTTTTCTCAAAATAGTCAATTTTTGACCTAAGGAGCACCCATTGACGTAATATGTCAATTTTTGACCAAAAAGACAATTTTGGTCAAAATGGTCAATTTTTGACCCAATGACCAACCCATTGATCCAATAAATCAACTTTTGACCAAAAAGTCATCTTCGGTCAAAATGGTCAATTTTCGATACAAATTACCAACCCATCGACTAAATAGTCAACTTTCGACCAAAAAGTCAACTTCGTCAAAATGAACAATTCTCGACCTAATGACCACCTCCGTCTAATCTCAATGATTAACTTTCGACTAAAAATTCAATTTACGTCAAATATAAGATCATACTTTCGAACTAAAAAGTCATCTTTGGTCAAAATGGTCAATTTCATCTCGACCTAATGACCAACCTCATTGACTCCAATAGGTCAACTTTCGACCAAAAAGTTAACTTTCGGTCAAAATAATCAATTTTCGACTTAATCGACCACCCATCGACCTAACAAGTTAACTTTTAACCAAAGTCAACTTGTCAAAATGGTCAATTTTCGACCCAATGATCAACCCATCGACCCAATAGATCAACTATCGACCAAAAAGTCATCTTTGGTCAAAATGGTTAATTCTCAACACTAATTACCAACTCGTTGACCTAATAGTCAACTTTCGACAAAAAGTCAACTTTGGTCAAAATGATCAATTCTCTCAATCTAATGAGCACCTCGTCTGACCCAATCGGATCAACTTTCGACCAAAAAATCAATTTGGTCAAAATAGTCAATTTTCGACCCAATCGACCAATTATCGACCTAATAAGTCAATCTCTAACCAAAAAGTCAACTTCAGTCAAAATGGTCAATCGCTCGACCCAATGACAAACCCATCAATCCAATCAGTCAACTTTCGACTAAAAAGTCAATTTTGGTCAAAATAGTCAATTTTCGACTCAATGACCAACCCATCAATCTAACAGTCAACTTTTAACCAAAAAGTCAATTTTCGTCAAAATAATCAATTTTCATCCTAATGACCAATTATCGATCCAAATAAGTCAACTCTTCGACCAAAAAGTCAACTTTGGTCAAAATGGTCAATCCTCGAATCTAATGACCAACCCATCGACCCAACAGTCAACTTTCACCAAAAAGTCAACTTCGGTCAAAATGATCAATCCTCAATCTAATGACCAACCCATCGACCTAATAGTCAACTTCGACCAAAAACTCAATTTCGGTCAAAATAATCAATGTTTGAATCTAATGACCAATTATCGACCCAATAAGTCAATCTTCGACCAAAAAGTCACACTTTGATCAAAATGGTCAATCTTCGAATCCAATGACAAACCCATCGATCCAACATGTCAACTTTCGACCAAAAAGTCAATTTTACGTCAAAATACCAATTTCGATCTAATGAACAACCCATCAACAACAATAGTCAACTTTCGACCAAAAAGTCAACTTTGCGTCAAAATGGTCAATTTTCGACCCAATGACCAACCCATCGACCTAATAGTCAACTTTCGACTAAAAAGTCATTTCGGTCAAAATGTTCAATTCTCAATCCAATTACCAACTCATCGACTCAATAAGTCAACTTTCACCAAAAAGTCAACTTCGTCAAAATGGTCAATTTCCACTCTAATGACCACCCCGTTGATCCATTGGTTAACTTTTGGCCAAAAATTCAATTTTGATCAAAAAGTCAATTTTCGACCTAATGACCAATTATCAATCCAATAAGTCAATCTTCGACCAAAAGGTCAACTTTGGTCAAAATGGTCAATCCTCGACCCAATGACAAACCCATCGACGAATAGATCAACTTTCGACCAAAAAGTCAATTTTGGTCAAAATAAGTCAATTTTCGAATCTAATGACCACCCATCGACCTAATAAAGCCAACTTTCAACAAAAAATTAACTTTGTCAAAATAATCAATTTTCACCTAATGACTAACTAATCGACCTAACAGGTTAACTTTCGATCAAAAGTCAACTTTGGTCAAAATGGTCAATTTTCAACCTAATGACCAACCCATTAATCCAATAGATCAACTTTCGACCAAAAATTCATCTTCGGTCAAAATGGTCAATTCTCGATCTAATTACCAACTCATCAATCGACTAGGTCAACTTTTGAGCAAAAGTCAACTTTTGTCAAAACGGTCAATTTCGACTAACGACCACCTCGTTGACCCAATGGGTCAACTTTTGACTAAAATTTAATTTCGTCAAAATAATCAATTTTTTGATCTAATGACCAATTATCGACCCAATAAGTCAATCTCTCGACCAAAAAGTCAACTTCGTCAAAATGGTCAATCTTCGACCCAATGACAAACTCATCGACTAATAGTCAACTTTCGACTAAAAAGTCAACTTCGTCAAAATGGTCAATCTTCGACGCAATGACCAACTCATCGATCTAATAAGTCAACTTCGACAAAAAGTCAATTTTGGTCAAAGTAGTCAATATTCGATCTAATGACCAATTATTGATCTAACAAGCCAATCTTCGATCAAAAAGTCTTCTTAAGTCAAAATGTTTAATCTTTAACCAAATGACAAACCCATCGACCTATCAGATTAACTTCTGACTAAAAAGTCAACTTTCGTCAAAATGGTCAATTTCGACCCTAATCACTAACCCATCGACTAAATCAGTCAACTTTTGACCAAAAAGCTAACTTTGGTCAAAATGGTCAATTCTCGAACCCATCGACCCAATAAGTCAACTTTCGACCAAAAAATTAATTTTGGTCAAAATAGTCAATTTTCGACCCAATGACCAATTATCGAACCCAGTAAGCGCATCTCTCGACCAAAAAGTTAACTTTGGTCAAAATGGTCAATCGTCGATCCAATTACTAACCCATTGCCTCTAATAGTCAACTTTCGACCAAAAAGTCAACTTCGGGTCAAAATGATCAATCTTTCGACCCAATGACTCAACACATCGGTCTAATAGGTGAAATTTCGACCAAAAAGTCAATTTTGGTCAAAAGAGTCAATTTTTAACCTAATGAACACCCATCGACCTAACAAGTCAACTTTCGACAAAAAAGTCAACTTTGGTCAAAATGGTCAATTTTGTACCTAATAACCAACTCTATCAACTCTAATGGTCAACTTTTGATGAAAAAGTCAACTTCGGTCAAAATGGTCAATTCTCGAACTAATGACCACCCGTTCACCCAATAAGTTAACTTTGACCAAAATATCAATTTTGGTCGAAATAGTTAATTTTCGACGTAATGACAAAATATCGACCAAATAAGTTAATCTCTCGACCAAAAAGTGAACTTTGGCTAAAATGGTCAATTCTTGACCCAATGACAAACTCATCGACCCAATATGTCACCTTTCGACTCAAAAAGTCAATTTTGAAAAAATAGTCAGTTCTAATTTAATGACCACCCATCGATCTAATAGGTCAACTTTCGACCAAAAAGTCAACTTTGATTAAAATGGTCAATTTTTGACCCAATGACCAACCCATCGAACCTAATCGAACAACTTTCGACCAAAAATCATCTGTGGTCAAGATGGTCAATTCTCAAGCAATTACCAACTCATTGACCAAATATGTCAACTTTTGAATAAAAAGTTAACTTTTGTCAAAATGATTAATTCTGACTCAATGAGCCCCCCGTTGAGCCAATGGATCAACTTTTGACCAAAAATTTAATTTTGGTCAAAATAATCAATTTTTGACCTAATGAGCAAAAAAATCAAATTTTAAATAACTGAACAATTATTGACCCAATAAGTCAATCTCTGACCAAAAAATCAACTTTGGTCAAAATGGTCAATCTTTGACCCAATGACAAACCCATTGACCAAATAGGTCAACTTTTGACCAAAAAGTTAATTTTGGTCAAAATAGCTAATTTTCGACCTAACGACCACCCATCGATCTAATAAGTCAACTTTCACCAAAAAGTCAACTTTAGTCAAAATAGTCAATATTCGACCTAATGACCATCCATCGACACTATAGGTCAACATTTGACCAAAAAGCCAACTTTAGTAAAAATGATCAATCTTTTACGCAATGACTAACCCATTGACCCTATAGATCAACTTTTGACCAAAAAGTCATCTTCGGTCAAAATGGTCAATTCTTGACCTAATTACCAACTCATTGACCGAATAGGTCAACTTATAACCAAAAAGTCAACTTTAGTCAAAATTGTCAATTTCTAACCCAACGACCACCCTGTTGACCCAATGGGTCAACTTTTGACAAAAAATTTAATTTTGGTCATATTAATCAATTTTTATCCTAATTACCAAAATAATATATTTTTGAATTTGTGACAAATTATCGACCCAATAAGTCAATCTCTAACTAAAAAGTCAACTTTGGTCAAAATAGTCAATCCTTGACCCAATAACAAACTCATTGACCCAATAGGTCAACTTTTGATCAAAATGTTAATTTTGGTCAAAATAGTTCATTTTTGACCTAATGACCACCCATTGACCCAGTAGGTCAACATTTAAAAAAGTCAATTTTATTCAAAATAGTCAATTGTTACCTAAAGACAATTCATTGACCCAATAGGTCAACAATTGACCAAAAAGGCAACTTCAGTCAAAATGGTCAATTTTTGACCCAGTGACCAACCCATTGACATAATAGATCAACTTTTGACCAAAAAGTCATCGTCGATCAAAATGGTCAATTCTTCACCCAATTACCAACCCATCGATCCAACAGTCAACTTTCGACCAAAAAGTCAACTTTGGTCAAAATTGTCAATTTATGACCCAACGACCACCCCCTTGAACCAACGGGTCAGCTTTTGACAAAAAATTTAATTTTGATCAAATTAATCAATTTTTGACCTCATGACCAATTATTGCCCCAATAAGTCTATCTCTGACAACAAAGTCACCTTTGGTCAAAATGCTGAATCCTTGAGCCAATGACAAACTCATTGTCCCAATAAAGTTAACTTTTAACCCAAAAGTTAATTTCGGTCAAAAGAGCCAATTTTTTACCTATGACCACCTATCGACCTAATAAATCAAATTTCGACCAAATGTTAACTTTGGTCAAATTGGTCAATTTTTGACCTAATGACCAACTCATTGACCAAATAAGTCAACTGTTGACCAGAAAGTCAACTTTGGTCAAAATGGTCAATTTCTGACCCAATGACCTCCCCGTTGAGCCAATGGGTAAACCTTTTAACCAAAAATTCAATTTTGGCCAAAATAGTCAATTTTTGACCTAAAGACACTTTACTGACCCAATAAGTTAATCTCTGACCAAAAAAGTCAATTTTGGTTAAAATGATCAATCCTTGACCCAATGACAAACCCATTGACCCAATAAGTCAACTTTTGACCAAAAAGTCAATTTTTGTCAAAATAATCAATTTTTGACCTAATGACCACCCATTAACCTAATAAGTCAACTTTTGACCAAAAAATCAACTCGTGAGTCAAAATGGTTATTTTTTTGACTCAATGACTAACCCATTGACCAAATAGATCAAATTTTGACCAAAAAGTCATCTTCGGTATAAATGGTCAATTCTTGACCTAATTACCAACTCATTGACCAAATAGGTCAACTTTTGACCAAAAAGTCAACTTTGATCAAAATGGTCAATTTCTGACCCAATGAGTCAACTTCTGACCATAAATTTAAGTTTGGTCAAAATAATTAATTTTGATCTAATGACAAATTAATGACCTAATAAGTCAATCTTTGTCCAAAAAGTAAACTTTGACCAAAATGGTCAATCCTTGACCCAATGACCAACTCATTGACCAAAAAGGACAACTTTTAACCAAAAAGTCAATGTTGGTCAAAATTGTCAATTTTTGACCTAATGGCCACCTAATTAACCCAAATGGTCAACTTTTGACCAAAAAGTTAAATTTGGTCAAAATGGTCAATTTCTGACAGAATCACCAATGGCCAATGACCAATGACCAACCCATTGGACCAATGACCAACCCATTGAACCAATGACCAACCCATTGACGAATTATGTCAACTTTTGACCAAAAAGTCAATTTTACTTAAAGTTGTCAATTTTTGACCTAATGACCTCCTCATTGACCTAAATATTCAACTTTTGACTAAAAAGAAAACTTTGGTCAAAATGGTCAATCCTTTACCTATTAACCCAATAAGTCAACATTTGACCAAAGTGTCAGTTTTGGTCAAAATAGTCAATTTTTGACCTAATAACGAATTATTGACCCAGTAAGCCAATCTCTGACCAAAAACTCAATTTCACCTAATGACCAACCCATCGTACTCAATAAGTCAACTTTTGACCAAAAAGTCAATTTTGGTCAAAATATGCAATTTTGAAATAAAGACCAATTATCGATCCAATAAGTTAATCTTCGACAAAAAATCAACTTTGTTCAAAATGGTCAATCCTTAACCCAATTACAAACCCAATGATCTAATAAGTTAACTTTCGACCAAAAATCGATTTTGATCAAAATAGTCAATTGACCTAATGACCAACCATTGACCTAAAAGGTCAATTTTGACCAAAAAGTCAACTTTGGTCAAAATGGTCAATTTTTGACCCAATGACCAACTCATTGATCCAATAGGTCATCTTTTGACCAAAAAAGTCATCTTTGGTCAAAATGGCCAAATTCTTGACCCAATTACCAACTAGTGTCCAAATATATCAATTTTTGATAAAAAAACCAACTTTGGTCAAAATGGTCAATTTCTGACCCAATCACCTCCCCGTTAACCCAATGGTTTAACTTTTGACCAAAAATTCAATTTGGTCAAAAAAGTTTATTTTTGACCTAATTACCAATTATTGACCCAATAAGTCAATCTCGACTAAAAGTCATCTCGTAAAAATAACAATCCTATTTCGACCTAATTACCAATTATCAATCCAATAAGTCAATCTCCGACCAAAAGTCATCTGTAAAATACTAATCCTTGACCCAATAAGTCAACTTTTGACCAAAAAGTCAATTTGGGTCAAAATAGTTAATTTTGACCTATTGACCACCCATTAACCCAATCGGTCAACTTTTGACCAAAAAACCAACTTTAGTCAAAATTGTAAATTTTTAACCCAATGACCAAACCGTTGACCCAATAGATCAAATTTTGACCAAAAAGTCATCTTTAGTCAAAATGGTCAAATCTTGACCCAATTACCAACTCATTGACTAAAAAGGTCATCTTTTGACCAAAAAGTTAACTTTGGTCAAAATGATCAATTTCTCGACCTAATGACCACTTCGTCAATCTAACAGTAAACTTCGACTAAAAATTTAATTTTGGTCAAAATAATCAATTTTTAACCTAATGACCAATTATCGATCTAATAAGTTAATCTCTCGACCAAAAAGTCAACTTCAGTCAAAATCGTCAATCCTTCACTCCAATGACCAACCCATCGATCTAATAGTCAACTTTCGACCAAAAAGTCAACTTCGGTCAAAATGGTCAATTCTTGCATCTAATGACCAACCCATCGAATCTAATAAGTCAACGTTCGACAAAAAAATCAATTTTGGTCAAAATAGTCAATTTTTACATAATGACCAATTATCGACCCAATAAGCTCATTCTTCGTACCAAAAAGTTAACTTTGGTAAAAATGGTCTATCCTCGACCCAATGACCAACCCATCGAATCTAACAGTCAACTTTCGACCAAAAGGTCAACTTTAATCAAAATGATCAATCATCAACCGAATGACCAATCCATCGGCTTAATAGTCAACTTCACCAAAATTAATTTTGGTCAAAATAGTCAATTTTTGAATTAATGATAAATTATTGACCCAATAAGTCAATCTCTAACCAAAAAGTAAATTTTGATCAAAATGGTCAATCTTTGAGCCAATGACAAACCCATTGACCTAATCGGTCAACTTTTGACTAAAAAGTCAAATTTGTTCAAAATACCACTTTCACAACCGACCACTATCAATCCAATTGTTCAACTTCGACCAAAAAGTCAACTTCGGTCATAATGGTCAATTTTTTACTCAATGACCAACCCATTGTCCCAATAGTCAAATTTCGACTAAAAAGTCATCTTTGGTCAAAATAGTCGATCTTCGACCTAATTACTAACAAATCGACCAAATACGTCAACTTTTGACCAAAGAGTCAACTTTGGTCAAAATGGTCAATTTCTGACCCAATGACCACCCCGTTCAGGAAATGGGTTAACTTCTGACCAAATATTCAATTTTGGTCAAAATAGTCAATTTTTGACCTAATGACGAATTATTGACCCAATAATTTAATCTCTGACCAAAAAGTCAACTTTGGTCAAAATGGTCAATCCTTAACCCAATGACAAACTCAATGACCCAATAGGTCAATTTTTAACCATAAAGACAATTTTGGTCAAAATAGTTAATCTTTGACCTAATGACCACCCATTGACCAAATAGGTCAACTTTTGACCTAAAAGTCAACTTTGGTCAAAAAGGTCAATCTTTGACCCAAAGACGAATCGATTAACCAAATAGATCTACATTTGACCAAAAAGTCATCTTTGGTCAAAATGGTCAATTCTTGACCCAATTATTAACTCATTGACCAGATAGGTCAACTTCTGTCAATAAAGTCAACTTTGGTCAAAATGGACAATTTCTGACCCAATGAACACCCCGTTGACCCAATAGGTTAACTTTTGACAAAAAATTCAATTTTGGTCAAAATAAGTCAACTTTTGACCAAAAAGTCAACTTTAATCAAGATGGTCAATCCTTGATCCAATGACAAACCCATTGACCCAATAGGTCAACTTTTGACCAAAAAGTCAATTTTGGTCAAAATAATCAATTTTTGACTTAATGATCACTCATTGACCCAATAGGTTAACGTTTGACCAAAAAGTTAATTTTGGACAAAATAAATCAATTTTCGACCTACCAAGAAGCCAATCTCCGACCAAAAAGTGAACTTTGGTCAAAATGGTCAATCCTCGACCCAATAACCAACCCATCGATCCAATAGTTAACTTTTCGACCAAAAGACAACTTTGGTCAAAATGATCAATCCTCGACCTAATGACCAATCCATCTGCCTAATAGTCAACATTCGACCAAAAAGTCAATTTTGGTCAAATTAGTCAATTTCAACTAATGACCAATTATCGACCCAATAAGTCAATCTTCGACCAAAAAGTTAACTTTGGTCAAAATGATCAATCCTTAACTCCAATGATAAACCCATCGATCTAATCGGTCAACTTTCACCAAAAAGTCAATTTTGGTCAAAATAGCTCAATTTTGACATAATGACCACGCATTAACCTAATAAAGTCAACTTTCGACAAAAAAGTCAACTTAGGTCAAAATGGTCAATTTTGACCTAATGACCAACCCATCGACCCAATAAGTAAACTTTCGACTAAAAAGTCATCTTTGGTCAAAATGGTCAATTTCGACCCAACTTCTAACTCCGTCAAATAGTCAAACTTCGACCAAAAAGTCAACTTCGTCAAATGAGCAATTTTCGACCTAATGATCACCCCGTTGACCCATTTGTTAACTTTCGACCAAAAATTCAGCTTTGGTAAAAAAATTCAATTTTCGACCTAATGACTAAAATCGATCCAATAAGTTAATCTATGACCAAAAAGTCAACTTTGTCAAAATGGTCAATCCTCGACATATCGACAAACCCATCGACTCTATCAGTTCAACTTTTCGACAAAAAGACAATTTTGGTCAAAATAGTTAAATTTTTACCTAATAACCACCCATTGATCCAATAGTTCAACTTTTGACCAAAAAGTCAACATTAGTCAAAATGGTTAATTTTTGACCCAATGACCAACACATTGTACCAATATATCAACTTTTGACCGAAAACTCATCTTCAGTCAAAATGGTCAATTCTTGATCCAATTATCAACTCATTGACCAAATATGTCAACTTTTGACCAAAAAGTCAACATTGGTCAAAATGGATAATTTTTGACCCAATGACCTCTCGGTTCACCCAATGGGTAACTTTTGACCAAAAATTCAGTTTTGGTAAAAAAAAGGTTAACTATTGACCAAAAAGTCATCTTTGTTCAAATTGGTCTATTTCTGACCAAATGGCCCCCTAGTTGATCCAAAGTGTTAAATTTTGACCAAAAATCCAAATTTCGTCAAAATAGTCATTTTTGACCTAATGACCAATTATTGACCTAATAAGTCAATCTCTAACCAAAAAGTCAACTTTGGTCAAAATCGTCAATCCTTGACCCAATGACAAACTCATTAACCCAATTGGTTAACTTTTGACCAAAAAGTAAATTTTGATCAAAATAGTCAATTTTTGACTTATTGACCACCCATTGACCCAATATGTCAACTTTTGACCAAAATGTCAATTTTTGTCAAAATAGTCAATTTTTGTCAAAATAGTCAATTTTTAACCTAAAGACCAATTATTGACCTACTAAGCCAATCTCTGACCAAAAAGTCACTTTGGTCAAAATTGTCAATCTCGACCGATGACTCAATCAATCGACCTAATTGACCAACTTTTTACCAAAAAGTCAACTTTGGTCAAAAAGATTAATCCTTGACCCAATGGCCAACCCATTGTCTAATAGGTGCACATTTTACCAAAAGTCAATTTTGGTCAAAATAGTCAATTTTCGACCTAATGACTAAAATTGACCCAATAAGTAAATCTCTGACCAAAAAGTAAACTTTGGTCAAAATGGTCAATCCTTGACCCAATAGGTCAACTTTTGACCAAAAAATCAATTTTGGTGAAAATAAACAATTTTTGACCTAATGATCAACCATTGACCCAATAGGTCAATTTTTGACCAAAAAGTCAATTTTGGTCAAAATGGTCAATTTTTTAACCATTGACCAACCCATTGGCCCAATAGGTCAACTTTTGTCTAAAAAGTCATCGTTGGTCAAAATGGTTAATTCTTGAACCAATTACCAACTACTTGACTAAATAGAGTTAACTTCGACCAAAAAGTAAACTTCGTCAAAATTACAATTTCTGACCTAATGACCACCCCATCAACCATAGGTTAACTTTCGACCAAAAATTCAATTTTAATCAAAACTCAATTTTCGATCTAATGACCAATTTTCAACCTAATCACCAATCTCTAACCAAAAAGTCAACTTTGGTCAAAATGGTCAATCCTTGACCCAATGACAAACCTATTAACCCAACAAGTCAACTTTTGACCAAAAAGTCAATTTTGGTCAAAATAGTCAATTTTTTACCTAATGAGCACCCATTGACCCAATAGGTCAACTTTGACCAAAAGGTCAACTTTGGTCAAAATGTTCAATTTTTTACCCATTGACCGAATAGATCAACTTTTGACTAAAAAGTCATCTTTGATCAAAATGGTCATTTCTTGACCCATATACTAACTCATTGGCCCAATTGGTAAACTTTTGACCAAAAAGTCATTTTCGGTCAAAATAGTCAATTTTTGACCTAATGACCACCCAATTTACCCAATAGGTTAACTTTTGACCAAAAAGTCAACTTTGGTCAAAATGGTAAATTTGTGACCCAATGACCACCCCATTCACCCAATGGGTTAACTTTTGACCAAAAATTTAATTTTGATCAAAATAGGTCAACTTTTGAACAAAAAGTCATCTTTGGTCAAAATGGTCAATTTCTGACCCAATGACCCTCCCGGTTAACCCAATTGGTTAACTTTTGATAAAAAATTCAATTTTAGTCAAAATAGTAATTTTTTTACCTAAAGTCCAATTATCGATCTAAAAATTAATCTCCGACCAAAAAGTCAACTTTAGTCAAAATGGTCAATCCTTAATCCAACGACAAACCCATTAACCCAATCAGTCAACTTTCGACCAAAATAATCAATTTTCGACTTAAAGACCACCCATTCGACCTAATAGTTAACTTTTCGACCAAAAAGGTAATTTTGTTTAAAATAGTCAATTTTCGACCTAATGACCAATTATCGATCTAGTAGCTCAATCTTCGACCAAAAAGTGAACTTCGGTCAAAATGGTCAATCCTCGACCCAATGACCAACCCATTGACCTAATAGATCAACTTTCGACCAAAAAGTCAACTTCGGTCAAAATGAGCAATCTTCGACCCAATGACCAACCATTAACCTTTATAGTCAACATATGACCAAAAAGTCAATTTTGGTCAAAATAATCAATTTTCGAACTAATGATCAATTATCAATCTAACAAGTCAATCTCTAACCAAAACGTCAACTTCGTCAAAATGGTCAATCATCGTCCCAATTGATCTACTTTCGACCAAAAAGTCAATTTTGGTCAAAAAAATCAATTTTTGACCTAATGAACACCTATTATCCTAATAGGTCAACTTTTGACTAAAAAGTCAACTTTGGTCAAAATGGTCGATTTTTGACCCAATTACCAACCCATTGACCCAATATGTCAATTTTTGAATAAAAAGTCATCTTTGGTCAAAATGGTCAATTCTTAACCCAATTACCAACTCATTGGCCAAATAGGTCAACTTTTGACCAAAAAGTCAACCTTGGTCAAAATGATCAATTTCTGACCCAATGACCAACCCGTTGACCCATTGGGTTAACTTTTAACCAAAAATTTTGTTTTGGTTAAAAAGGGTCAATTTTTGATCAAATGACTAAAATTGACCCAATAAGTCAATCTCTGACCAAAAACTCAACTTTGGTCAAAATGGTCAATCGTTGATCTAATGACAAACCCATAGACGCAATAGGTCAACTTTCACCAAAAAGCCAATTTTGGTCAAAATAGCCAATTTTTGACCTAATGACCACCCATCAATCTAAAAGTTCAACTTTCGACCAAAAAATCAACTTTGGTCAAAATGGTCAATTTTTTACCCAATAACCAACACATCGTATCTATAGATCAACATTTGACCAAAAGTCAACTTCGTCAAAATGGTCAATTCTTTGATCTAATTATCAACTCATTGACCAAATAAGTTAACTTTCTGACAAAAAGCCAACTTTAACTGAAATGACAATTTCTGACCCAATGACCACCCCGTTCACCCAATGGGTTAACTTTTGACCAAAAATTCAATTTTGGTCAAAATAGGTCAACTTTTGAGCAAAAAGTCTTCTTTGGTCAAAATGGTCAATTTCTGACCCAATGACCCCCCCCCCCTTGATCCAAAGGGTTAACTTTTGACCAAAAATTTAATTTTGGTCAAAATACCAATTTTCGATCTAATGACCAATTATCGACTCAATAAGTCAATCTTCGACCAAAAAGTCAACTTTGTCAAAATGGTCAATCTTCGACCCAATGACAAACTAATCGACCTAATACAGTCAACTTTCGACCAAAAAGTAAATTTTGGTCAAAATAGATCAATTTTTGACTTAATGACTCACCCATCAATCTAACAGTAAACTTGACCAAAAAGTCAATTTTGGTCAAAATAGTCAATTTTTAACCTAATGACCAATTATTAACCTAGTAAGCCAACCTCTGACTAAAAAGTCAACTTTGGTCAAAATGGTCAATCCTTGACCCAATGACCAACCCATTGACCAAATTGGTCAACTTTTGACCAAAAAGTCAACTTTGGTCAAAAAGATTAATCCTTGACCCAATGACCAGCCCATTGGCCTAATAAGTCAACTTTTGAACAAAAAGTCAATTTTAGTCAAAATAAGTCATTTTTGAATTAATGACCAATTATTGACCCAATAAGTCTATCTCTGACAACAAAGTCACCTTTGGTCAAAATGGTGAATCCTTGAGCCAATGACAAACTCATTGTCACAATAGGTTAACTTTTGACCCAAAAATTAATTTTGGTCAAAAGAGCCAATTTTTTACCTAATGACCACCCATTGACCCAATAGGTCAAATTTTGACCAGAAAGTTAACTTTGGTCAAATTGGTCAATTTTTGACCTAATGACCAACTCATTGACTAAATAAGTCAACTGTTGACCAGAAAGTCAACTTTGGTCAAAATGGTCAATTTCTGACCCAATGACCTCCCCGTTGAGCCAATGGTTAAACCTTTTAACCAAAAATTCAATTTTGGCCAAAATAGTCAATTTTTGACCTAAAGATACTTTACTGACCCAATAAGTTAATCTCTGACCAAAAAAGTCAATTTTGGTTAAAATGATCAATCTTCGACCCAATGACAAACCCATCAATTCCAATAAGTCAACTTTTGACCAAAAAGTCAATTTTTGTCAAAATAATCAATTTTTGACCTAATGACCACCCATTAACCTAATAGGTCAACTTTTGACCAAAAAATCAACTGTGGTCAAAATGGTTATTTTTTTGACTCAATGACTAACCCATTGACCAAATAGATCAAATTTTGACCAAAAAGTCATCTTCGGTATAAATGGTCAATTCTTGACCTAACTACCAACTCATGAACAAAGTCAACTTTTGACCAAAAAGTCAACTTTGATCAAAATAGACAATTTCTGACCCAATGGGTCAACTTTTGACCATAAATTTAAGTTTGGTCAAGATAATTAATTTTGACCTAATGACAAATTAATGACCTAATAAGTTAATCTTTGTCCAAAAAGTCAACTTTGGCCAAAATGGTCAATCCTTGACCCAATGACCAACTCATTGACCAAAAAGGACAACTTTTAACCAAAAAGTCAATGTTGGTCAAAATTGTCAATTTTTGACCTAATGGCCACCCAATTAACCCAAATGGTCAACTTTTGACCAAAAAGTCAAATTTGGTCAAAATGGTCAATTTCTGACACAATGACGTAAATGTCAAGTTTGATGAAAAAGGTCAATCCTTGATGTAATGTGCAACCCATTGACCCAAATTGTCAATTTTGGACTAAAAAGTCAACTTTGGCTAAAATGGTTAATCCTTAACCCAATGACCAACCCATTGACGAAATATGTCAACTTTTGACCAAAAAGTCAATTTTGCTTAAAGTTGTCAATTTTTGACCTAATGACCTCCTCATTGACCTAAGTAGGTCAACTTTCGACCAAAAAGACAACTTTGGTCAGAATTGTCAATCCTTCACCTATTAACCCAATAAGTCAACATTTGACCAAAGTGTCAGTTTTGGTCAAAATAGTCAATTTTTGACCTAATAACGAATTATTGACCCAGTAAGCCAATCTCTGACCAAAAACTCAATTTTGACCCAATGACCAACCCATTGGCCTAATAGGTCAACTTTTGACTAAAAAGTCAATTTTGGTCAAAATATACAATTTTTGAAATAATGACCAATTATTGACCCAATAAGTTAATCTCTGACAAAAAATCAACTTTGTTCAAAATGGTCAATCCTTAACCCAATTACAAACCCATTGATCTAATAGGTTAACTTTTGACCAAAAATCGATTTTGGTCAAAATAGTCAGTTTTTGACCTAATGACCAACCATTGACCTAAAAGGTCAATTTTGACCAAAAAGTTAACTTTGGTCAAAATGGTCAATTTTTGACCCAATGACCAACTGATTGACCCAATAGGTCATCTTTTGACCAAAAAAGTCATCTTTGGTCAAAATGGCCAAATTCTTGACCCAATTACCAACTAATTGTCCAACTATATCAACTTTTGATAAAAAAACCAACTTTGGTCAAAATTGTCAATTTCTGACCCAATCACCTCCCCGTTAACCCAATGGTTTAACTTTTGACCAAAAATTCAATTTTGGTCAAAATAGTTTATTTTTGACCTAATTACCAATTATTGACCCAATAAGTCAATCTCTGACCAAAATGTCAATTTTTGTCAAAATAGTCAATTTTTAACCTAAAGACCAATTATTGACCTACTAAGCCAATCTCTGACCAAAAAGTCACTTTGGTCAAAATGGTCAATCCTTGACCCGATGACCAATCAATTGACCCAATTGACCAACTTTTTACCAAAAAGTCAACTTTGGTCAAAAAGATCAATCCTTGACCCAATGGCCAACCCATTGGCCTAATAGGTCAACATTTGACCAAAAAGTCAATTTTGGTCAAACTAGTCAATTTTCGACCTAATGACTAAAATTGGCCCAATAAGTCAATCTCTGACCAAAAAGTAAACTTTGGTCAAAATGGTCAATCCTTGACCCAATGAACCAATAAGTCAACTTTTGACCAAAAAATCAATTTTGGTCAAAATAGTCAATTTTTGACCTAATGATCAACCATCGACTCTAACAGTCAATTTTTGACCAAAAAGTCAATTTTCGTCAAAATGGTCAAAGTTTAACCAAATGACCAACCCATTGGCCCAATAGGTCAACTTTTGTCTAAAAAGTCATCTTTGGTCAAAATGGTTAATTCTTGAACTTATTATCAACTCATTGACCAAATATGTTAACTTTTGAGCAAAAAGTAAACTTTGGTCAAAATTGTCAATTTCTGACCCAATGACCACCCCGTTGACCCATAGGGTTAACTTTTGACCAAAAATTCAATTTTAGTCAAAAACTCAATTTTTGACCTAATGACCAATTTTTGACCCAATCAGTCAATCTCTGACCAAAAAGTCAACTTTGGTCAAAATGGTCAATCATTGACCCAATGATAAACCTATTGACCCAACAAGTGAACTTTTGACCAAAAAGTCAATTTTGGTCAAAATAGTCAATTTTTTACCTAATGAGCACCCATTGACCCAATAGGTCAACTTTGACTAAAAGGTCAACTTTGGTCAAAATGTTTAATTTTTTACCCAATGACCAACCCATTGACCGAATAGATCAACTTTTGACCAAAAAGTCATCTTCGGTCAAAATGGTCATTTCTTGACCCAATTACTAACTCATTGGCCCAATTGGTAAACTTTTGACCAAAAAGTCATTTTTGGTCAAAATAGTCAATTTTTGACATAATGACCACCCAATTTACCCAATAGGTTAACTTTTGACCAAAAAGTCAACTTTGGTCAAAATGGTAAATTTGTGACCCAATGACCACCCCATTCACCTAATGGGTTAGCTTTTGACCAAAAATTTAATTTTGAAAAAAATAGGTCAACTTTCGATCAAAAAGTCATCTTTGGTCAAAATGGTCATTTTCTGACTTAATGACCCTCCCGGTTAACCCAATGGGTTAACTTTTGATAAAAAATTCAATTTTAGTCAAAATAGTCAATTTTTTACCTAAAGTCCAATTATTGACCCAAAAATTTAATCTCTGACCAAAAAGTCAACTTTAGTCAAAATGGTCAATCCTTAATCCAATGACAAACCCATTTACCCAATAGGTCAACTTTTGACCAAAATAATCAATTTTTGACTTAAAGACCACCCATTGACCCAATAGGTTAACTTTTGACCAAAAAGGTATTTTTGATCAAAATAG
Organism: Papilionanthe hookeriana x Papilionanthe teres; assembly: GCA_022702705.1. Taxonomy (NCBI): domain Eukaryota; kingdom Viridiplantae; phylum Streptophyta; class Magnoliopsida; order Asparagales; family Orchidaceae; genus Papilionanthe; species Papilionanthe hookeriana x Papilionanthe teres. The sequence goes on from CM040431.1 coordinate 68,562,145, forward strand.
TCAATTTTTGACTAATGACCAATTATTGACCTAGTAAGCCAATCTCTGACCAAAAAGTGAACTTTGGTCAAAATGGTCAATCCTTGACCCAATGACCAACCCATTGACCCAATAGATCAACTTTTGACCAAAAAGTCAACTTTGGTCAAAATGAGCAATCCTTGACCCAATGACCAACCCATTGGCCTTATAGGTCAACATATGACCAAAAAGTCAATTTTGGTCAAAATAATCAATTTTTGAACTAATGACCAATTATTGACCCAAGAAGTCAATCTCTAACCAAAACGTCAACTTTGGTCAAAATGGTCAATCATTGTCCCAATTGGTCTACTTTTGACCAAAAAGTCAATTTTGGTCAAAAAATCAATTTTTGACCTAATGAACACCTATTATCCTAATAGGTCAACTTTTGACTAAAAAGTCAACTTTGGTCAAAATGGTCGATTTTTGACCCAATGACCAACCCATTGACCCAATAGGTCAACTTTTGACTAAAAAGTCATCTTTGGTCAAAATGGTCAATTCTCGACCCAATTACCAACTCATTGGCCAAATAGGCCAACTTTTGACCAAAAAGTCAACTTTGGTCAAAATGGTCAATTTCTGACCCAATGACCACCCCGTTGACCCATTGGGTTAACATTTGACCAAAAATTTAGTTTTGGTTAAAAAAAGTCAATTTTTGACCTAATGACTAAAATTGACCCAATAAGTCAATCTCTGACCAAAAAGTCAACTTTGGTCAAAATGGTCAATCCTTGACCCAATGACAAACCCATAGACGCAATAGGTCAACTTTTGACCAAAAAGTCATTTTTGGTCAAAATAGTCAATTTTTGACCTAATGACCACCCATTGACCCAAAAGTTCAACCTTTGACTAAAAAGTCAACTTTGGTCAAAATGGTCAATTTTTTACCCAATGACCAACACATTGTACCTATAGATCAACTTTTGACCGAAAAGTCAACTTTCGTCAAAATGGTCATCCTTAACCCAATGACAAACCAATTGACCCAATAGGTCAACTTTTGACCAAAAAGTAAATTTTGGTTAAAATAGTCAATTTTTGACTTAATGACCACCCATTGACCCAATAGGTAAACTTTTGACCAAAAAGTCAATTTTGGTCAAAATAGTCAATTTTTAACTTAATAACAAATTATTAACATAGTAAGCTAACCTCTAACTAAAAAGTCAACTTTGGTCAAAATGGTCAATCCTTGACCCAATGACCAACCCATTGACCAAATTGGTCAACTTTTGACTAAAAAGTCAACTTTGGTCAAAAAGATCAATCCTTGACACAATGACCAGCCCATTGGCCTAATAGGTCAACTTTCGACCAAAAAGTCAATTTTGGTCCAAATAGTCATTCTGAACTAATGACCAACTATTGATCCAAAAAGTCAATCTTCGACAAAAAGTCAACTTTGGTCAAAATGGCCAATCCTTGACCCAATGACAAACCCATTGACCCAATAGGTCAACTTTTGACCAAAAAGTAAATTTTGAACAAAATAATCAATTTTTGACCTAATGATCACCCATTGATCCAGTAGGTCAACTTTTGACCAAAAAGTCAATTTTGGTCAAAATGGTCAACTTTTGATTTAATGACCAACCCATTGACCCAATAGGTCAACTTTTGACTAAAAAGTATTCTCTGGTCATAATGGTTATTTCTTGAACTAATTACCAACTCATTGACCAAATAACTTAACCTTTGACCAAAAAGTCAACTTTGGTCAAAATGGTCAATTTCTGACCCAATGACCACCCCGTTGACCCATTGGGTTAACTTTTGACCAAAAATTCAATTTTGGTGAGAAAGTCAACCTTTAACCTAATGGCCAATTATTGACCCAATAAGTCAATCTCTGACCAAATAATGAACTTTGGTCAAAATGGTCAATTCTTGACCAAATGACAAACCATTGACCCAATATGTCAACTTTGACCCAAAAGTCATTTTGGTCAAAATAGTTAATTTTTGACTTAATGAGCACCCATTGACCCAATTGGTCAACTTTTGACCAAAAGGTCAACTTTGGTCAAAATGGTCAATCCTTGACCCATTGACCCAATACGTAAACTTTTGACCAAAAAGTCAACCGGGGTCAAAATGATCAATCCTTGACCTAATGACCAACCCATTGGCCTAATAGGTCAGCTTTTGACCAAAAAGTCAATTTTCATTAAAATTGCCAATTTTCGAATTAATAACTTATTATTGACCCAATAAGTCAATCTTTGACCAAAAAGTCAACTTTGGTCAAAATGGTCAATGCTTGACCAAATGACAAACACGTTGTCCTAATAAGTCCACTTTTGACCAAATAGTCAATTTTGGTCAAAATAATCAATTTTTGACCTAATGAACACCCATTGACCTAATAGGTCAACTTTTTACCAAAATGTCACCTCTGGTCAAATGGTCAATTTTTGACCCAATGACCGACCCATCGACCCAATAGGTCAACTTTTAACCAAAAAGTCATCTTTGGTCAAAATAGTTAATTCTTGACCAAATTACCAACTCATTGACCAAATAGATCAACTTTTGACCAAATAGGTCAATTTCTGACCCAAAGACCACCACGTTTACTCCAATGAGTTAACTTTTCGACAAAATTCAATTTGGTCAAAATAGTCAATTTTCGACCTATTAACCAATTATCGAATCTAATAAGTAAACGTACTAACTTCGTCAAAATAGCTAATCCTTCACCCAATGACAAACTCATCGATCTAATCAGTCAACATTCACCAAAAAGTCAATTTTGGTCAAAATAGTAAATTTTTGTCTTAATGACCACCCATTGACCCAATAGGTCAACTTTTGACCAAAAAGTCAACTTTGGTCAAAATGCTAAATTTTTGACCCAATGGCCAACCCATTGACCCCAGTAGATCAACTTTTGACCAAAATGTCATCTTCGGTCAATGTGGACAATTCTTGATGAAATTAATAACTCATTGACCAAATAGGTCAACTTTTGACCAAAAAGTCAACTTTGGTCAAAATGGTCAATTTCTGACCCAAGTTACCAACTCATTGACCAAATAGGTCAACTTTTGACCAAAAAGTCAACTTTCCAAAAAATGGTCAATTTCTGACTCAATGACCACCCCGTTTACCCAATGGGTTAACTGTGGACAAAAATATCAATTTTGGTCAAAATAGTCAATTTTTGACCTAATGACAAAATATTGACCCAATAAGTTAATCCTGGCCAAAAAGTCAACTTACGTCAAAATGGTCAATCATTGACCTAATGACAAACCCAATAACCCAATAAAGTGCTTTCGACCAAAAAGTCAATTTTGAGTTAATGTCACTATTGATCTAATAAGTCAACTTTGACCAAAATGTTAACTTTGGTTAAAATTGGTCAATTTTCACCCCATGACCAAACCTTTGATCTAATAGATTAACTTTACCAAAAAGTCATCTTTGTAAAGATGGTCAATTTCGACTCAATTACTAACTTTTCGACAAATTGGTCAACTTTCGACTAAAAAGTCAACTTTGGTCAAAATGATGAATTTTCGACCCAATGAGGCCCCTGTCGATCTAATGGATCAACTTTTGACCAAAAATTTAATTTTTGTCAAAATTGTCAATTTTTGACCAAATGACAAAAAAAATCAAATTTTGAATTAATGACCAATTATTAAACCAATAAGTCAATTTCTAACCAAAAAGTCAACTTTGGTCAAAATGGTCAATCCTTGACCCAATAGGTTAACTTTTGACTTCAATTTTGGTCAAAATAGTTAGTTTTTGATCAAATGACCACCCATTGACCTAATAGGTCAACTTTTCACCAAAAAGTCAAATTTTGTCAAAATAGTCTATTTTTGACCCATTGACTAAAACTTTTGACCAAAAAGCCAACTTTGGTCGAAATGGTCAATTTTTAAAGCAATGACCATCCCATTGACCCAATAAGTCAACTTTTGACCAAAAAGTCCACCTTGGTCAAAATTATCAATTTCTGACCCAAAGACCACCCTGTTGACCCAAAGGGTTAACTTTTGACAAAAAATTCAGTTTTGTCAAAATAGTCAATTTTTGACCTAATGACCAATTATTGACCCAATAAGTGAATCTCTAACCAAAAAGTCAACTTTGGTCAAAATTGTCAATCCTAGACCCAATGACAATCCCATTGATCCAATAGGTTAACTTTTAACCATAAAGTCAATTTTCGTCAAAATAGTCAATTTTTAACTTAATGACCACTCATTGACCCAATAGATCAACTTTTGACCAAAAAGTCAACTTTGGTCAAAATTGTCAATTTTTGACCCAATGACTAACCCATTGACCCAATAGATCAACTTCTGCCCAAAAAGTCATCGTTGGTCAAAATGGTCAATTCTTGATGCAATTACCAACTCATTGACCAAATAGGACAACTTTTGCACAAAAAGTTAACTTTAGTCAAAATGGTCAATTTCTGACCCAACGAGCACCCCGTTGACCCAGTGGATCAACTATTGACCAAAAATTTAATTTTGGGCAAAATAGTCAATTTTTGAACTAGTGACCAAAATAGTCAATTTTTGAATTTATGACCAATTATTGACCCAATAAGTCAATCTCTGACTAAAAAGTCAACTTTGGTTAAAATGGTCAATCCTTGTCCCAATAAGAAACCAATTGAGCCAATAGGTCAACTTTCGACCAAAAAGTTAATTTTGGTCAAAATAGTTAATTATTGACCTAATGACCATCCATTTACACAAATTGTCAACTTTTGAACAAAAATTCAACTTTGGTTAAAATAATCAATTTTTGACCTAATGACCAATTATTGACCCAATAATTCAATCTCTGACCAAAAAGTCAACTTCCGTCAAAGTGGTCAATCCTTGACCCAATGACCAACCCATTGACCCAATAGGTCAACTTTTGACTAAAAAGTTAACTTTAATCAAAATGGTCAATCCTTGACCCAATTACAAACTCAATGGCCCAATAGGTCAACTTTTGACCAAAAAATCAGTTTTGGTCAAAATAGTCAATTTTTGACCTAATGACCAATTACTGACCAATTAATCCAATCTCTCACCAAAAAGTCTACTTTGGTCCAAATGGTTAATCCTTGACGCAGTGACCAACCCATTGACCAAATTGGTCAACTTTTGACTAAAAAGTCATCTTTGGTCAAAATGGTCAATTCTTGACCCAATTCCAACTCAATGACCAATTAGGTCAACTTTTGACTAAAAAGTATTCTCTGGTTATAATGGTTATTTATTGAACAAATTACCAACTCATTGACCAAATAACTTAACTTTTGACCAAAAAGTCAACTTTGGTCAAAATGGTCAATCTCTGACCCAATGACCACCCTGTTGACCCATTGGGTTAACTTTTGACCAAAAATTCAATTTTGGTCACAAAGTCAATTTTGAACCTAATGGCCAATTATTGACCCAATAAGTCAATCTCTGACCAAATAATCAACTTTGGTCAAAATGGTCAATTCTTGACCAAATGACAAACCATTGACCCAATATGTCAACTTTTGACCCAAAAGTCATTTTGGTCAAAATAGCTAATCTTCGACTTAATGAGCACCCATCGATCTAACAGTCAACTTTCGACTAAAAGGTCAACTTCGTCAAAATGGTCAATCCTCGACCCATCGACCTAATACGTCAACTTTCGACCAAAAAGTCAACTGTGGTCAAAATGATCAATCCTCGACCTAATGACCAACTCATCACTCTAATAGTCAACCTGACTAAAATATCAATTTTCATTAAAATTGCCAATTTTCGAATTAATAACTTATTATCGAATCCATTAAGTCAATCTCGACTCAAAAAGTCAACTTTGGTCAAAATGGTCAATGCTCGACTAAATGACAAACACATTGTCCTAATAAGTCCACTTTTGACCAAATAGTCAATTTTGGTCAAAATAATCAATTTTTGACCTAATGAACACCCATTGACCTAATAGGTCAACTTTTTACCAAAATGTCACCTCTGGTCAAATGGTCAATTTTTGACCCAATGACCGACCCATCGACCCAACAGTCAACTTTCGACCGAAAAGTCATCTTTGGTCAAAATAGTTAATTCTCGACCAAATCACCAACTCATCGACCAAACAAGTCAACTTTTAACCAACAGTCAATTTCTAATCTAATGACCATCACGTTTACCCAATGGGTTAACTTTTGACAAAAAATTCAATTTTGGTCAAAATAGTCAATTTTTGACCTATTAACCAATTATTGACTCAATAAGTAAACGTCAACTTTGGTCAAAATAGTTAATCCTTGACGCAATGACAAACCTCATCAATCTAATAAGTCAACATTTGACCAAAAAGTCAATTTTGGTCAAAATAGTAAATTTTTGTCTTAATGACCACCGATTGACCCAATAGGTCAACTTTTGGCCAAAAAGTCAACTTTGGTCAAAATGCTAAATTTTTAACCTAATGGCCAACCCATTGACCCAGTAGATCAACTTTTGACCAAAATGTCATCTTCAGTCAATGTGGTCAATTCTTGACGGAATTAATAACTCATTGACCAAATAGGTCAACTTTTGACCAAAAAGTCAACTTTGGTCAAAATGGTCAATTTCTAACCTAATGAGCACCCTGTTGACCCAACGGATCAACTTTTGACCAAAAATTTAATTTTGGTCAAATTAGTAAAATTTTGACCTAATGACCAAAATTGTCAATTTTTGATCTAATGACCAATTATTGACCCAATAAGTCAATCTCTGACCGAAAATTCAACTTTGGTCAAAATGGTCAATCGTTGACCCAATGACAAACCAATTGACCCAATAGGTCAACTTTTGAACAAAAAGTTAATTTTGGTCAAAATAGTTAATTTTTGACTTAATGACCAACCATTAACCCAATAAGTCAACTTTTGACCTAAAAGTCAACTTCGGTCAAAATATCCAATTTTCGACCGATTAACCACCCATTGACCCAATAGGTCAACTTTCGACAAAATAGTCAACTTTCGTCAAAATGGTAGATTTTTTACCCAATGACTAACCCATTGAACCAATAGGTCAACTTTTGACCAAAAAAGTCATCTTTAGTCAAAATGGTCAATTCTTGTCCCAATTACCAACTCATTGACCAAATAGGTCAACTTTTGACCAAAAAGTCAACTTTGAAAAAAATGGTCAAACCCAATGACCTTCTAGTTGACGCAATGACCAACCCATTTACCCAATAGGTCAAATTTTGACCAAAAAGTCATCTTTGGTCAAAATGATCAATTTTTGACCAAATGACCAACCCAATGACACAATGGATCAACTTTTGACCAAAAAGTCATCTTCGATCAAAATGGTCAATTCTTGACCCAATTACCAACTCATTGACCAAAATGTCAACATTTGACCAAAAAGTCAACTTTGGTCAAAATGGTCATTCTGACCCAATGACCACCCCGTTCACCCGATGGGTTTACATTTAACCAAAAATTCAATCTTGATCAAAAAAGACAATTTTGACCTTATGACCAATTATTAACCTAATAAGTCAATCTCTGACTAAATGGTCAACTTTGGTCAAAATGTCAATCCTTGACCCAATCACTAACCCATTGACCCAATAGGTCAACTTTTGACCAAAAAGTCAAATTTTTCTCAAAATAGTCAATTTTTGACCTAAGGAGCACCCATTGACCTAATATGTCAACTTTTGACCAAAAAGACAACTTTGGTCAAAATGGTCAATTTTTGACCCAATGACCAACCCATTGATCCAATAAATCAACTTTTGACCAAAAAGTCATCTTCGGTCAAAATGGTCAATTCTTGACAAAATTACCAACCCATTGACCAAATAGGTCAACTTTTGACCAAAAAGTCAACTTTGGTCAAAATGAACAATTCTGACCCAATGACCACCCTGTTGACCCAATGGATTAACTTTTGACAAAAAATTCAATTTTGGTCAAAATATGTCATCTTCTGAACAAAAAGTCCTCTTTGGTCAAAATGGTCAATTTCTGACCCAATGACCACCTCGTTGACCTAATGGGTTAACTTTTGACCAAAAATATTTTTGGTCAAAATAGTCAATTTTTGACTTATTGACAACCCATTGACCAATAGGTTAACTTTTGACCAAAAAGTCAACTTTGGTCAAAATGTCAATTTTTGACCCAATGATTGACCCATTGACCCAATAGATCAACATTTGACCAAAAAGTCATCTTTGGTCAAAATGGTCAATTCTTGACACAATTACCAACTCGTTGACCAAATAGGTCAACTTTTGACGAAAAGTCAACTTTGGTCAAAATAGTCAATCCAATGAGCACCCTGTTGACCCATTGGATCAACTTTTGACCAAAAAATCAATTTGGGTCAAAATAGTCAATTTTTGACCTAATGACCAATTATTGACCCAATAAGTCAATCTCTGACCAAAAAGTTCACTTTAGTGAAAATGGTCAAACCTTGACCCAAAGACAAACCCACTAATCCAATAGATCAACTTTTGACCAAAAAGTCAATTTTGGTCAAAATAGTCAATTTTTTACTCAATGACCACCCATTGACCCAATAGGTCAACTTTTGACCAAAATTTATTTTTTGTCAAATTAATCAATTTTTGTCCTAATGAACAATTATTGACCAGTAAGCCATTCTTTGACCACAAAGTCACTTTTGGTCAAAATGGTAATCCTTGACCCAATGACCAACCCATTGACCCAATAGGTCAACTTTTGACCAAAAAATCAACTTCGGTCAAAATGATCAATCCTTGACCCAATGACCAACACATTGCCCTATTAGGTCAATTTTTGACAAAAGAGTCAATTTTGGTCAATATAGTCAGTGTTTGAACTAATGACCAATTATTGACCCAATAAGTCAATCTCTCACCAAAAAGTCACATTTGATAAAAGTGGTCAATCTTTTACCCAATGACAAACCCATTGACCCAACATGTCAACTATTGACCAAAAAGTCAATTTTGGTCAAAATAGTCAATTTTTGACCTAATGAACACCCATTGAAACAATAGGCCAACTTTTGACCAAAAAGCCAACTTTGGTTAAAATGGTCAATTTTTGACCCAACGACCAACCCATTGACCCAATAGGTCAACTTTTGACTAAAAAGTCATCTTTGGTCAAAATGTTCAATTCTTGACCCAATTACCAACTCATTGGCCAAATAGGTCAACTTTTGACCAAAAAGTCAACTTTGGTCAAAATGGTCAATTTCTGACCCAATGACCACCCCGTTGACCCATTGGGTTAACTTTTGACCAAAAATTCAATTTTAATCAAAAAAGTCAATTTTTGACCTAATGAGCAATTATTGACCCAGTAAGTCAAACTCTGACTAAAAAGGTCAACTTTAGTCAAGATGGTTTATCCTTGATCCAATAACAAACCCATCGACCCAATAGGACAACTTTTGACCAAAAAGTCAATTTTGGTCAAAATAGTTAATTTTTGACCTAATGACCACCCATTGACCCAATAAGCCAACTTTTGAACAAAAAATCAACTTTGGTCAAAATAGTCAATATTTGACCTAATGACCACGAATTGACCCAATAGGTCAACTTTTAACCAAAAAGTCAACTTTGGTCTAAATGGTCAATTTTTGACCCAATGACCAACCCATTAATCCAATAGATCAACTTTTGACAAAAAATTCATCTTCGGTCATAATGGTCAATTCTTGACTCAATTACCAACTCGTTGACCAATTAGGTCAACTTTTGACCAAAAAGTCAACTTTTGTCAAAACGGTCAATTTCTGACTCAACGACCACCTCGTTGATCGAATGGGTCAACTTTTGACAAAAAAATTTAATTTTGGTCAATTTAATCAATTTTTGACCTAATGACCAATTATTGACCCAATAAGTCAATCTCTGACCAAAAAGTCAACTTTGGTCAAAATGGTCAATCCTTGACCAAATGACAAACCCATTGACCAATAGGTCAACTTTTGACGAAAAAGTCAACTTTGGTCAAAATGGTCAATCCTTTACGCAATGACCACCCATTGACCTAATAGGTCAACTTTTGAGCAAAAAGTCAATTTTGGTCAAAATAGTCAGTATTTGACCTAATGACCAATTATTGATCCAACAAGCCAATCTATGACCAAAAATTCTTCTTAGGTCAAAATGTTTAATTTTTAACCAAATGACAAACTCATTGACCCAATAGGTCAACTTTTGATTAAAAAGTCAACTTTGGTCAAAATGATCAATTTCTGACCCAATGACCAACCCATTGACTTAATAGGTCAACTTTTGACCAAAAAGTTAACTTTGGTCAAAATGGTCAATTCTTGACCCATTGACCCAATAAGTCAACTTTTGACCAAAAAATTAATTTTGGTCAAAATAGGTAATTTTTGACCTAATGACCAATTATTGAACCTGTAAGCCCATCTCTGACCAAAAAGTTAACTTTGGTCAAAATGGTCAATCGTTGACCCAATTACCAACCCATTGCCCTAATAGGTCAACTTTTGACCAAAAAGTTAACTTTGGTCAAAATGATCAATCCTTGACCCAATGACCAACACATTGGCCTAATAGGTGAAATTTTGACAAAAAATTCAATTTTCGTCAAAAGAGTCAATTTTTAACTTAATGAACACCCATTGACCCAATAGGTCAACTTTTGACAAAAAAGTCAACTTTGGTCAAAATGGTCAATTTTTTACCCAATAACCAACTTATTGACCCAATATGTCAACTTTTGATGAAAAAGCCAACTTTGGTCAAAATGGTCAATTTCTGACCCAATGACCACCCGTTCAGCCAATGGGTTAACTTTGGAACAAAATATCAATTTTGGTCGAAATAGTTAATTTTTGACCTAATGACAAAATATTGACCCAATAAGTTAATCTCTGACCAAAAAGTCAACTTTGGTCTAAATAGTCAATTCTTGACCCAATGACAAACTCATTCCCCCAATATGTCACCTTTTGACTAAAAAGTTAATTTTGGACAAAATAGTCAGTTTTTGACTTAATGACCACCCATTGACCCAATAGGTCAACTTTTGACCAAAAAGTAAACTTTGATTAAAATGGTCAATTTTTTACCCAATGACCAACCCACTGACCAAATTGAACAACTTTTGACCAAAAAATCATCTTTGGTCAAGATGGTCAATTATTGAAGCAATTACCAACTCATTGACCAAATAGGTCAACTTTTGAATAAAAAGTCAACTTTGGTCAAAATGATTAATTTCTGACCCAATGAGCCCCCCGTTGAGCCAATGGATCAACTTTTGACCAAAAATTTAATTTTGGTCAAAATAGTCAATTTTTGACCTAATGACCAAAAAAATCAATTTTTGAATAACTGAACAATTATTGACCCAATAAGTCAATCTTTGACCAAAAAATTAACTTTGGTCAAAATGGTCAATCCTTGACCTAATCACAAACCCATAGACCAAATAGGTCAACTTTTGACCAAAAAGTTAATTTTGGTCAAAATAGTTAATTTTCGACCTAATGACCACCCATTTACCCAATAAGTCAACTTTTGACTAAAAAGTCAACTTTAGTCAAAATAGTCAATATTTGACCTAATGACCATCCATTGACACTATAGGTCAACATTTGACCAAAAAGCCAACTTTGGTAAAAATGGTCAATTTTTTACCCAATGACTAACCCATTGACCCTATAGATCAACTTTTGACCAAAAAGTCATCTTCGGTCAAAATGGTCAATTCTTGACCTAATTACCAACTCATTGACCAAATAGGTCAACTTATGACCAAAAAGTCAACTTCAGTCAAAATTGTCGATTTCTAACCCAATGACCACCCTGTTGACCCAATGGATCAACTTTTGAGAAAAAAAATTTAATTTTGGTCAAATTAATCAATTTTTATCCTAATTACGAAAATAGTCAATTTTTGAATTTGTGACCAATTATCGACCCAATAAGTCAATCTCTGACTAAAAAGTCAACTTTGGTCAAAATAGTCAATCCTTGACCCAATAACAAACTCATTGACCAATAGGTCAACTTTTGATCAAAAAGTTAATTTTGGTCAAAATAGTTAATTGTTAACCTAAAGACAACCCATTGACCCAATAGGTCAACTTTTGACCAAAAAGGCAACTTCGGTCAAAATGGTCAATTTTTGACCCAGTGAACAACCCATTGACATAATAGATCAACTTTTGACCCAAAAGTCATCGTCGATCAAAATGGTCAATTCTTGACCCAATTACCAACCCATTGATCAAATAGGTCAACTTTTGACCAAAAGTTAACTTTGGTCAAAATTGTCAATTTCTGACCCAACGACCACCCCCTTGAACCAACGGGTCAACTTTTGACAAAAAATTTAATTTTGGTCAAATTAATCAATTTTTGACCTCATGACCAACTATTGACCCAATAAGTCAATCTCTAACCAAAAAGTCAACTTCGATCCAAATGGTCAATCCTTGACCCAATGACCAACCCATTGACCAAAGTAAACTTTTGACCAAAAAGTCAACTTTGGTCAAATTAGTCAATCCTTAACCCAACGACCAATCCATTGACTCAATAGGTCAACTTTTGACCAAAAAGTCAATTTTTGTCAATAAAGTCAGTCTTTGACCTAATGACCAATTATTGACCCTGTAAGCTAATCTCTGACCAAAAAGTCAACTTAGATCAAAATAGTTCATTTTTGACCCAATGACAAACCCATTAACCCAATAGTTTAACTTTTGACCAAAAAGTCAACTTTGGTCAAAATGGTCAATTTCTGACCCAATGACCAACCCATTGACTTAATAGGTCAACTTTTGACCAAAAAGTCAACTTTGGTCAAAATGGTCAATTTTTGACCCAATGACCAATTCATTGACCCAATAGGTCAACTTTTGACCAAAAAATTATTTTTAGTCAAAATAGTTAAATTTTGACCTAATGACCAATTATTGACCTAGTAAGCCAGTCTCTGACCAAAAAGTAAACTTTGGTCAAAATGATCAATGATTGACCTAATAAGTCAACTTTCGACGAAAAAGTAAACTTTAGTCAAAATGATCAATCCTTGACCCAATGACCAACCCATTGGCCTAATATGTCAAAATTTGACCAAAAAGTCAATTTTGGTCAAAATAATCAATTTTTCAGTTAAACACCTATTATTGCACCAATAAGTTAATCTCTAACCAAAATGTCAACTTTGTTCAAAATGGTCAATTCTTGACCCAATGACAAACACATTGACCCAATAAGTTAACTTTTGACCAAAAAGTCAATGTTGGTCAAAATAGTCAATTTTTAACCTAATGAACACCCATTGACCCAATAGGTCAACTTTTGACCAAAGAGTCAAATTTGGTCAAAATGGTCAATTTTAGACCCAATGACCAACCCATTGAACCAAAAGGTCAACTTGTGACAAAAAAGTCAACTTTGGTCAAAATGGTCAACTCTTGACCAAATTACCAACTCATTGACCAAATAGGTCAACTTTTGACCAAAAAGTCAACTTTAAAAAAATGGTCAATTTCTGACTCAATGACCACCCCGTTTACCCAATGGGTTAACTGTGGAAAAATATCAATTTGGTCGAAATAGTTAATTTTTGACCTAATGACAAAATATTGACCCAAAAAGCTAATCCTGGCCAAAAAGTCAACTTACGTCAAAATGGTCAATCATTGACCTAATGACAAACCCATCGATCTAACAGTCGCCTTTTGACCAAAAAGTCAATTTTTGAGTTAATGTCAGCCCATTGACCCAATAGGTCAACTTTTGACCAAAAAGTTTACTTTGGTTAAAATGGTCAATTTTTGACCCCATGACCAACCCTTTGAACCAATAGATCAACTTTTGACCAAAAAGTCATCGTTGGTAAAGATGGTCAATTCTTGACTCAATTACCAACTCTTTGACCAAATAGGTCGACTTTTGACTAAAAAGTCAACTTTGGTCAAAATGATGAATTTCTGACCAAATGAGGCCCCCGTTGACCCAATGGATCAACTTTTGACCAAAAATTTAATTTTGGTCAAAATTGTCAATTTTTTACCAAATGACAAAAAAAATCAAATTTTGAATTAATGACCAATTATTGAACCAATAAGTCAATCTCTAACAAAAAAGTCAACTTTGGTCAAAATGGTCAATCCTTGACCCAATAGGTTAACTTTTGACTTCAATTTTGGTCAAAATAGTTAATTTTTGATCAAATGACCACCCATTGACCCAATAGGTCAACTTTTCACCAAAAAGTCAAATTTTGTCAAAATAGTCTATTTTTGACCCATTGACCCAAACTTTTGACCAAAAAGTCAACTTTGGTCGAAATGATCAATTTTAAAGCAATGACCAACCCATTGACCCAATAGGTCAACTTTTGACCAAAAAGTCAACTTTGGTCAAAATTATCAATTTCTGACCAAAAAACCACCCTGTTGACCCAAAGGGTTAACTTTTGACAAAAAATTCAGTTTTGTCAAAATAGTCAATTTTTGACCTAATGACCAATTATTGACCCAATAAGTGAATCTCTGATCAAAAAGTCAACTTTGGTCAAAATTGTCAATCCTAGACCCAATGGCAATCCCGTTGATCCAATAGGTTAACTTTTGACCAAAAAGTCAATTTTCGTCAAAATACCAATTTTTGACTTAATGACCACCCATTGACCCAATAGGTTAACTTTTGACCAAAAAGTAAACTTTGATCAAAATTGTCAATTTTTGACCCAATGACTAACCCACTGACCCAATAGATCAACTTCTGCCCAAAAAGTCATCTTTGGTCAAAATGGTCAATTCTTGACGTAATTACCAACTCATTGACCAAATAGGACAACTTTTGCATAAAAAGTTAACTTTGGTCAAAATGGTCAATTTCTGACCCAACGAGTACCCCGTTGACCCAATGGATCAACTATTGACAAAAAATTTAATTTTGGGCAAAATAGTCAATTTTTGAATTTATGACCAATTATTGACCCAATAAGTCAATCTCTGACTAAAAAGTCAACTTTGGTTAAAATGGTCAATCCTTATCCCAATAAGAAACCCATTAACCCAATAGGTCAACTTTCGACCAAAAAGTTAATTTCGGTCAAAATAGTTAATTTTTGACCTAATGACCATCCATTTACACAATTTGTCAACTTTTGAACAAAAATTCAACTTCGGTCAAAATAGTCAATTTTTGACCTAATGACCAATTATTGACCCAATAATTCAATCTCTGACCAAAAAGTCAACTTCCATCAAAGTGGTCAATCTTCAATCCAATGACCAACCCATCGACCTAACAGTCAACTTTCGACTAAAAGTTGACTTTAATCAAAATGGTCAATCCTTGACCCAATTACAAACTCAATGGCCCAATAGGTCAACTTTTGACCAAAAAATCAGTTTTGGTCAAAATAGTCAATTTTTGACCTAATGACTAATTACTGACCCAATAATCCAATCTCTCACCAAAAAGTCTACTTTGGTCAAAATGGTTAATCCTTGACCCAATGACCAACCCATCGACCTAAATAGTCAACTTTCACTAAAAAGCCATTTTGCGTCAAATGGTCAATTCTTGATCTAATTCCAACTCATCGACCAATTAGTCAACTTTCGACCAAAAAGTCAACTATGGTTAAAATGGTTAATTTCGACTCCAATGACCACCCAGTTGACCCAATGGTTAACTTTTGACCAAAAATTCACTTTTAGTCAAAATAGTCAATTTTTGACCTAATGACCAACTATTGACCCAATAAATCAATCTCTGACAAAAACGTCAACTATGGTCAAAATAGTCAATCCTTGACACAATGACAAATCCGTTGACCCAATAGGTCAACTTTTGACCAAAAAGTCAAATTAGGTCAAAAAAATAAATTTTGGTCAAAATAGTATAATTTTCGGTAAATATAGCTAACTTCGAACGAATGACAACCCATCGATCTAATAGTCAACTTTTGACCAAAAAGTCAATTTTGGTCAAACTGTTCAATTTTTTACCTAATGATGAACTCATTGACCAAATTGATCCACTTTTGACCAAAAAGTCATCTTCGGTAAAAATGGTCAATTCTTGGCCTAATTACCAACTCATTGACAAAATATGTCAATTTTTGACAAAAAGTCAACTTTGGTCAAAATGGTGAATTTCTGACCCAATGACCACCCTGTTCCCCGAATGGGTTAACTTTTGACCAAATATTCAATTTTGGTCCACATAGGTCAAGTTTTGACCAAAAAGTCATCTTTGGTCAAAAAGATCAATTTCTGCCCCAATGACCACCACGTTCACCCAATGGGTTAACTTTTGACCAAAAATTCAATTTTGGTCAAAATAGTCAATTTTTTACCTATCGACCAATTATTGACCCAATAAGTAAATCTCTCACCAAAAAGTCAACTTTGGTCAAAATGGTCAATCCATGACCCAATGACAAACCCATTGACCCAATAGGTCAACTTTTTGCCAAAAAGTCAATTTTGGTTAAAATAGTCAATTTTTGACTTAATGACCACCCATTGACCCAACAGATCAACTTTTGACCAAAAAGTAAATTTGGTCAAAATAGTCAATTTTTGATCTAATGCCCAATTGTTGACCCAGTAAGCCAATCTCTGACCAAAAACTCAACTTTTGGTCAAAATGGTCAATCCTTGACCCAATGACCAACCCATTGACCCAATAGGTCAACTTTTGACCAAAACGTCAGCTATGGTTAAAATGAGCAATCCTTGACCCAATGACCAACCATTGGCCTAATAGGTCAACTTTCGACCAAAAGTTAATTTTGGTCAAAATAATCAATTTTGAATTAATGACCTATCAATCTAATAAGTCAATCCGTGATAAAAAGTCAACTTTGGTCAAAATGGTCAATCCTTCGACCCATTAGGTCAACTTTAGTCAAAATGGCCAATTTTTGACCCAATGACAACCCATTGACCCAATAGATCAACTTTTGACCAAAAATTCATCTTCGATCAAAATGGTCAATTGTTGTCCCAATTACCAACTTATTGACCAACAGTCAACTTTTGACCAAAAAGTGAACTTTGGTAAAAGGGTCAAATTAATCTAATGACTACATCATCAATCCAATAATTAATTTTGATCTAATGACCAACTATCGACCCAATAAGTCAATCAATCGACCAAAATGTCAAGTTTGGTCAAAATGGTCAATCTTCGACCTAATGACTAACTCATCAATCTAATAACAGTCAATCCATCGACTAAAAAGTCAACTTTCGTCAAAATGATCAATCCTTGACCCAATGACCAACCCATCAATCTAATAGTTAACTTTTAACCAAAAAGTAAATTTTTGTCAAAATATCTAATTTTTGACCTATTGACTAATCTATCGACCAAAAAGTCAACATTGGTAAGAATGATTAATTTTCGAATCTCAATGACAAATCCATCGACCTAATAGTCAACTTTCACCAAAAATCAACTTTGATCAAAATTATCAATTTCTGACCCAATAACCAACCTATTGACCCAAAAGGTTAACTTTTGACCAAAAAGTCAACTTTGGTCAAAATGGTCAAACCTTGACCCAATAACCAACCCATTGACTCAATAGGTCAACTTTTGACCAAAAAGACAATTTTGGTCAAAATAGTCAAGTTTTCACCAAATGACCCCCCTTTTACCAAAAATGTCAACTTTTGACTAAAAAGTCAACTTTGGTCAAAATGGTCAATTTTTTACCCAATGACCAACCGATTTACCAAGTAGGCCAACTTTTGACCAAAAAGTCAAAATGGTCAATTCTTGACCCAATGACCAACGCATTGACCCGATAGGTCAACTTTTGAACAAAATGTCAATTTGGGTCAAAATAGTCAATTTTTAACCTAATGCCCAATTATTGACCTAATAAGAAAATAATTGTCAATCCTTGACCCAATGACAAACCAATTGGCCCAACAGGTCAACGTTTGAACAAAATGATAACTTTAGTGAAAATGGTAAATCCTTGACTGAATAACCAACCCCCTGACCCAATAGATCGACTTTTGACCAAAAAGTAAATTTTGGTCAAAATAGTAAATTTTTGACTTAATTACCAATTATTGGCCCAATAGGTCAACTTTTGACCAAAAAGTCAACTTTGGTCAAAATGGTAAAACCTTGACCCAATAACCAACCCACTGGCCCAATAGATCAACTTTTGACCAAAAAGTCAATATTGGTCAAAATAGTAACTTTTTGACTTAATTACTAATTATTAACCCAATAGGTCGTTTTTTTGACCAAAATGTCAACTTTGGTCAAAATGGTCAATCCTTGACCCAATGACTCAACTTATCTGACCCAATAGTCAACTTTCGATCAAAAAGTTAACTTTGACAAAATGGTCAATCCTTGACCCAAAGACCAACGCATCGACCAACATAAGACAACTTTGGACTAACCCATTGACCAAATAAGACAACTTTTGACAAAAAAGTCAAATTTGGTCAAAATTATCAATTTTTGACCAAATGACCACCTCATTGACCCAAAAAGTCAATTTTTGATCAAAAAGTCAAATTTGGTCAAAATGATTAATTTCTGACACAATGATCTAAATGTCAACTTTGGTGAAAATGGTCAATCCTTGATCCAAAGACATAACCATTGACCCAATTTGTTAACTTTTGACTAAAAAGTCAACTTTGGTCAAAATGGTCAATCCCTGATCAAATGACCAACCAATTGATCCAATAGGTCAACTTTTGACCAAAAAGTCAATTTTGATCAAAAAAGTCAACTTTTGACCTAATCACCAATTTTTGACCGAATAAACCAATCTCTGACCAAAAAAGTCAAATTTGGTCAAGATGGTTAATCCTTGACCCAATGACCAACACATTAACCCAATAGGTCAAAATAGTCAATTTTTGAATTAATGACCAATTATCAATCTAAAAATCAATCTCTTACCAAAAAAGTCAATTATTAACCCAATGACAAACCTATCAACGCAATATGTCAACATTTGACCAAAAGTCAATTTTGGTCAAAATAATCAATTTTCGACCTAATGACTACCTATTGCAATCTAATAGGTCAACTTTCGACCAAAAGTCAACTTCGTCAAAATGGTCAATTTTCGACCCAATGATTCAACCCATCGATCCAATAAGTCAACTTTCCGACTAAAAGTCAACTTTGATCAAAATGGTCAATCCTCGACCTAATTACCAACTCATCGACCAAATATGTCAACTTTCGACCAAAAAGTCAACTTTGGTCATAATGGTCAATTCTCGACCCAATGACCTTCCCGTTCACCCAATGGGTTAACTTTTGATCAAAAATTCAACTTTGGTCAAAATAATCGATTTTTCACCTAATGACCAATTATTGACCCAATAAGTCAATCTCTGACAAAAACGTCAACTATGGTCAAAATGATCAATCCTTGACGCAATGACAAACCCGTTGACCCAATAGGTCAACTTTTGACCAAAAAATTAATTTATGTCAAATTAGTAAATTTTGGTCAAAATAGACAATTTTGGTAAAAATAGTCAATTTTTTACCGAATAACCACCCATTCACCCAATAGGTCAACTTTTGACCAAAATGTCAACTTTGGTCAAAATGTTCAGTTTTATTACCCAATGATGAACCCACTGACGAAATTGATCAACTTTTGACCAAAAAGTCATCTTCGTTCAAATGTCAATTCTTAATGCAATTACTAACTCATTGACCAAATAGGTCAATTTTTGACAAAAAAGTCAACTTTGGTCAAAATGGTGAATTTCTGACCCAATGACCACCAGTTCACCGAATGTGTTAACTTCGACTCAAAAATTCAATTTTGGTCCAAATAGATCAAGTTTTGACCAGAAAGTTATCTTTGGTCGAAATGATCAATTTCTGACCCAATGACCACCACGTTGACCCAATGAGTTAACTTTTGACCAAAAATTGAATTTTGGTCAAAATAGTCAACTTTTACCTAATGACCAATTATTGACCAAATAAGTAAATCTCTCACCAAAAAGTCAACTTTGGTCAAAATGGTCAATCCGCGACCCAATGACAAACCCATTGACCCAATAGGTCAACTTTTCACCTAAAAGTCAATTTTTGTCAAAATAGTAAATTTTTGACTTAATGACCACCCATTGACCCAATAGATCAACTTTTGACCAAAAAGTAAATTAGGTCAAAATATTAAAATTTTGACCTAATGACCAATAAATGATCCAACAAGCCAATCTCTGGCCAAAAAGTCAACTTTGGCCAAAATGGTCAATCCTTGACCCAAGGACAAACCCATTAACCCAATAGGTCAACTTTGGACCAAAAAACCAACTTTGGTCAAAATGATCAATCCTTGACCCAATGACCAAACATTGGCCTAACAGGTCAACTTTTGACCAAAAAATCAATTTTGGTCAAAATAGTCAATTTTTGAATTAATGACAATTATTGACCCATTAAGTCAATCTGTGATAAAAAAGCCAACTTTGGTCAAAATGGTCAATCCTTGACCCAAAAAGGTCAAATTTTGACCAAAAAGTAATTTTGGTCAAAATAGTTAATTTTTGACCTAATGACCACCCATTGACCTAATTGTTCAACTTTTGACCAAAAAGTCAACTTTGGTCAAAATGGTTAATTTTTGAGCCAATGACCAACCCATTTACCCAATATATCAACTTTCGACCAAAAATTCTTTTTAGTTCAAAATGGTCAATTCTTGACTCAATTACCAACTCATTGACCAAATAGGTCAACTTTTGACCAAAAAATCAACTTTGGTCAAGAGGGTAAATTTCTGACCCAATGGCCACCCAATTCGATCTAATAATTAATTTTTCAACCTAATGACCAATTATTGACCCAATAAGTCAATCACTGGCCAAAATGTCAACTTTGGAAAAAATGGTCAATCCTTGACCTAATGACCAACCCCAGACCCAATAGGTCAACCTTTGACCAAAAAAGTCAACTTTGGTCAAAATGGTCAATCCTTGACCCAATAACCAACCCATTGACCCAATAGGTCAACTTTTGACGAAAAAGTAAATTTTGGTCAAAATAGTCAATTTTGACCTAATGACCAATCTTTGATCAAAAAGTCAACATTGCTGAAAATGGTTAATTTTTGACCTAATGACAAACTCTTCGACCCAATAAGTCAACTTTCGACCAAAAAGTCAACTTCGTCAAAATGGTCAATTTCTCGACATAATAACCAACCCATTGACCCAATACGTCAACTTTTGACCAAACTGTCAACTTGGGTCAAAATGATCAATCCTTGGCCATGACTAACCCATTGGCATAATAGGTCAACATTTGACCAAAAAAGTTAATTTTGGTCAAAATAGTCAATTTTTGAATTAATGACCAACTATTGACCCAATAAGTCAATCTCTGACCAAAAAGTCAACTTTGGTCAATCGTTGACCTAATGACAAACCCATTGACCTAATAAGTCATCTTTTGACCAAAAAGTCAATTTTTGTCAAAATAATCAATTTTTGACTTATTGAACACCCATTGACACAATAGGTCAACATTTGACCAAAAAGTTATCTTTGGTCAAAATAGTCAAATCTTAACTAAATTACCATCTCATTGACCAAATAGGTTAACTTTTGACCAAAAAGTCAACTTTGGCCAAAATGGTCAATTTCTGACCTAATGACCACCCCGTTGACCCAATGTGTGAACATTTGACCAAAAATTCAATTTTGGTCGAAATAATCAATTTTTAACCTAATGACCAATTATTGACCCAATAAGTCAATCTCTGACAAAAACGTCAACTATGGTCAAAATGATCAATCCTTGACGCAATGACAAACCCGTTGACCTAATCAGTCAACTTTTGACCAAAAATTAATTTATGTCAAATTAGTAAATTTTGGTCAAAATGACAATTTTGGTAAAAATAGTCAATTTTTTACCGAATAACTACCCATTCAACCCAATAAGTCAACTTTTGACCAAAATGTCAACTTTGGTCAAAATGTTCAGTTTTATTACCCAATGATGAACCCACTGACGAAATTGATCAACTTTTGACCAAAAAGTCATCTTCGTTCAAATGTCAATTCTTAATGCAATTACTAACTCATTGACCAAATAGGTCAATTTTTGACAAAAAAGTCAACTTTGGTCAAAATGGTGAATTGAACCTAATGACTACCAAATCACTGAATGTGCTAACTTCGACCAAAAATTCAATTTGATCCAAATAGTCAAGCTTTCGACCAAAAGTTATCTTTGGTCAAAATGATCAATTTCGAACCTAATGACCACCACGTTGACTCAATGATGTTAACTTTCGACCAAAAGTCAATTTTGGTCAAAATAATCAACTTTTACCTAATGACCAATTATCGACTTAAATAAGTAAATCTCTCACCAAAAAGTCAACTTTGGTCAAAATGGTCAATCCGCGACCCAATGACAAACCCTTTGACCTAACAGGTCAACTTTTCACTGAAAAGTCAGTTTTAGTCAAAATAGTCAATTTTCGACCTAATGACCACCCATCGACCCAATAGATCAACTTTCGACCAAAGTAAATTAGGTCAAAATATTAAAATTTCGACCTAATGACCAATAAATGATCCAACAGCCAATCTCCGACCAAAAAGTCAACTTTGGCCAAAATGTCAACTTCTGACCCAAGGACAAACCCATTAACCTAATAGGTCAACTTTTGACCAAAAACAACTTTGGTCAAAATGATCAATCCTCGACCCAATGACCAAACATCGGCCCAACTAGTCTAACTTTCGACCAAAAATCAATTTTGGTCAAAATAGTCAATTTTTGAATTAATGACAATTATTGACCCATTAAGTCAATCTGTGATAAAAAAGCCAACTTTGGTCAAAATGGTCAATCCTTGACCCAGTAGGTCAAATTTTGACCAAAATGTTAATTTTGGTCAAAATAGTCAATTTTTGACCTAATGACCACCCATTGACCCAATATGTTCAACTTTCGACCAAAAAGTCAACTTTGGTCAAAATGGTTAATTTTTGAGCCAATGACCAACCCATTTACCTAATATATCAACTTTTGACAAAAAATTCATTTTAGTTCAAAATGGTCAATTTCGACCTAATTACCAACTCATCGACCAAATAAGTCAACTTTCGACCAAAAATCAACTTCTGTCAAGAGGTAAATTTCGACCCAATGGCCACCCAATCGACCTAATAATTAATTTTTGAACTAAATGACCAATTATCGAATCTCAATAAGTCAATCATCGACCAAAATGTCAACTTTGGTAAAAATGGTCAATTCTCGACCTAATGACTAACCCTCAATCCAATAGGTCAACCTTCGACCAAAAAGTCAACTTTGGTCAAAATGGTCAATCTTCGACCTAATAACCAACCCATCGACCTAATAAGTCAACTTTTGACCAAAAAGTCAATTTTGGTCAAAATAGTCAATTCTTCGACCTCAATGACTCAATCTTCGATCAAAAAGTCAACATTGCTCAAAATGGTTAATTTCGACCCAATGACAAACTCTTTGACCCAATCAGTCAACTTCGACCAAAAAGTCAACTTTGGTCAAAATGGTCAATTCTCGACCTAATAACCAACCCATCGACCCAATACAGTCAACTTCGACCAAACCGTCAACTTCGTCAAAATGATCAATCTTCGACCTATGACTAACCCATTGAGCATAATAAGTCAACTTTTGACCAAAAAGTCAATTTTGGTCAAAATAGTCAATTTTTGAATTAATGACCAATTATTGACCCAATAAGTCAATCTCTGACCAAAAAGTCAACTTTGGTCAATCGTTGACCCAATGACAAACCCATTGACCTAATAAGTCATCTTTTGACCAAAAAGTCAATTTTAGTCAAAATAGTCAATTTTTGACTTATTGAACACCATTGACCCAATAGGTCAACATTTGACCAAAAAGTTATCTTTGGTCAAAATAGTCAAATCTTAACTAAATTACCATCTCATTGACCAAATAGGTTAACTTTTCGACCAAAAAGTCAACTTCGGTCAAAATGGTCAATTTCTGACCTAATGACCACCCCGTTGACCCAATGTGTGAACATTTGACCAAAAATTCAATTTTGGTCGAAATAATCAATTTTTAGCCTAATGACCAATTATTGACCCAATAAGTCAATCTCTGACCAAAATGTCAACTTTGGTCAAAATGGTCAACTTCGACCTAATGACAAACCCATCGACCCAACAGGTCAACTTTTGACCAAAAGTCAACTTCGGTCAAAATCGTCAATCCTTAATTCAAGACAACCCATCGACCTAATAGTTAACTTTCGACGAAAAGTCAAATTTGGTCAAAATGGTTAATTTTGACCCAATGACCAACCAATTGACCCAATAGATCAACATTTGACCAAAAAGTCATCTTTTGTCAAAATGGTCAATTCTTGACGTAATTACCAACTCATTGACCAAGTAGGTCAACTTTTGACCAAAAAGTCAACTTTGGTCAAAATAGTCAATTTCTCACCCAATGAGCACCCCGTTGACCTAATGGATCAACTTTTGACCAAAAATTTAATTTTTGCCAAAATAATCAATTTTTGAATTAATGACCAATTATATACCCAATAAGTTAATCTCTTACCAAAAGTCAACTTTAGTCAAAATGGTCAACTTCGACACAATGAGAAACCCATTGAATCCAATAGGTCAATTTTTGACAAAAAGTCAATTTTGGTCAAAATAGTCAATTTTCGACCTAATGACCACCCATTAACCCAATAGGTCAACTTTTGACCAAAAAGTCAACTTTGGTCAAAATGGTCAATTTTTGACCCAATGACCAACACATTGACCCAATAGAACAACATTTGACCAAAAAGTCTTCTTCAGTCAAAATGGTAAATTCTTGACCCAATTACCAACTCATTGACCAAATATGTTAACTTTCTACTAAAAAGTCAACTTTGGTCAAAATGGTCAATTTCAGACCCAACGAGCACCCCGTTCACCCAATTGGTCAACTTTTGACCAAAAAGTCATCCTTGGTCAAAATGGTCAATTCTTGACCAAATTACCATCTCATTGACCAAATTGGTCAACTTTTGACTAAAAAGTCAACTTTGGTCAAAATGGTCAATTTCTGACCCAATGACCACCCCGTTTACCCAATGGGTTAACTGTGAAACAAAATATCAATTTTGGTCGAAATAGTCAATTTTTGACCTAATGACAAAATATTGACCTAATATGTTAATTTCACTGAATAAAGTCATCTTCGGTCAAAATGGTCATTCCTTCACCTAATGACAAACCTATTGATCCAATAGTCAACTCTACCAAAAAGTTAATTTTTCGACTTAAAGACCACCCATTGATCTAATAAGTTAACTTTTCGACCAAAAAGTTAACTTTGGTTAAAATGGTTAATTTTCGACCTAATGACCAACTCATCAATCCAATAGATCAACCTTCGACCAAAAAGTCATCTTCGGCCAAAATGGTCAATTCTTCGACGCAATTACCAACTCATCGACCAAATAAGTCAACTTTCGATCAAAAAGTCAACTCTGATCAAAATGGTCAATTTCGATCCAACGACACTCAATCCAATGGGTCAACTTCACAAAAAATTTAATTTCGATCAAATTAATCAATTTTATCCCGATGACCAATATTGTCAATTTTTGACTTAATGACCAATTATCGACCCAATAAGTCAATTTACGACCAAAAAGTCAACTTTGGTCAAAATGGTCAACACTTCGACCCAATGACAAACCCATCAACCTAACAGTCAACTTTTGATCAAAAAGTCAATTTTGGCCAAAATGATTAATTCTTGACCCAATGACCAACCTCATCGACCCAATATGTCAACTTTCGACCAAAAAGTCAACTTTCGTCAAAATAATCAATTTTTGACCTGATCGACCAATTATCGACCAAAAGGCAACTTGCCAAAATGGTCAATTTTGACCTAATGACTAACCCATCGACATAATAGTCAACTTTCAACCAAAAAGTCAACGTTGGTCAAAATGGTCAATTCTCGACCCAATTACCAACCCATCGACCAAATAAGTCAACTTTCGACAAAAAGTCAACTTTGGTCAAAATGGTCAATTCTCGACCCAACGACTAACCCATTCACCCAATAGGTCAAACTTTCGACCAAAAAGTTCAATTTTGGTCAAAATAGTCAATTTCCGACCTAATGACCAACTCATCAACCCAATAAGTCAACTCTCTAACTAAAAAGTCAACTTTGATTAAAATGGTCAATTTCGACCCAATGACCAACCCATCGACCAAATAGGTCAACTTTCGACCAAAAAGTCAACTTTGGTCAAAATGGTCAATCATTGACCCAATGATCAACCCATTGACTCAATATGTCAACATTTGACCAAAAAGTCAATTTTGGTCAATATAGTCAATTTCTGACCAAATGACCAATTATTGACCCAGTAAGTCAATCTCTGACCAAAAAGTCAACTTTGGTCAAAATGGTTAATTTTTGACCCAATGACAAACCAATTATTGACCCAATAAGTGAATCTCTGATCAAAAAGTCAACTTTGGTCAAAATTGTCAATCCTAGACCCAATGGCAATCCCGTTGATCCAATAGGTTAACTTTTGACCAAAAAGTCAATTTTCGTCAAAATAGTCAATTTTTGACTTAATGACCACCCATTGACCCAATAGGTTAACTTTTGACCAAAAAGTAAACTTTGATCAAAATTGTCAATTTTTGACCCAATGACTAACCCACTGACCCAATAGATCAACTTCTGCCCAAAAAGTCATCTTTGGTCAAAATGGTCAATTCTTGACGTAATTACCAACTCATTGACCAAATAGGACAACTTTTGCATAAAAAGTTAACTTTGGTCAAAATGGTCAATTTCTGACCCAACGAGTACCCCGTTGACCCAATGGATCAACTATTGACAAAAAATTTAATTTTGGGCAAAATAGTCAATTTTTGAATTTATGACCAATTATTGACCCAATAAGTCAATCTCTGACTCAAAAGTCAACTTTGGTTAAAATGGTCAATCCTTGTCCCAATAAGAAACCCATTGACCCAATAGGTCAACTTTCGACCAAAAAGTTAATTTCGGTCAAAATAGTTAATTTTTGACCTAATGACCATCCATTTACACAATTTGTCAACTTTTGAACAAAAATTCAACTTTGGTCAAAATAGTCAATTTTCGACCTAATGACCAATTATTGACCCAATAACTCAATCTCTGACCAAAAAGTCAACTTCCGTCAAAGTGGTCAATCCTTGACCCAATGACCAACCCATTGATCCAACAGTCAACTTTCGACTAAAAAGTTAACTTTAATCAAAATGATCAATCCTCGACCCAATTACAAACTCAATCGACTTCAACAGTCAACTTTCGACCAAAAATCGCTTTGGTCAAAATAGTCAATTTTTGACCTAATGACTAATTACTGACCCAATAATCCAATCTCTCACCAAAAAGTCTACTTTGGTCAAAATGGTTAATCCTTGACCCAATGACCAACCCATTGACCAAATAGGTCAACTTTTGACTAAAAAGCCATTTTTGGTCAAATGGTCAATTCTTGACCCAATTCCAACTCATTGACCAATTAGGTCAACTTTTGACCAAAAAGTCAACTATGGTCAAAATGGTTAATTTCTGACCCAATGACCACCCAGTTGACCCAATGGTTAACTTTTGACCAAAAATTCACTTTTAGTCAAAATAGTCAATTTTTGACCTAATGACCAATTATTGACCCAATAAATCAATCTCTGACAAAAACGTCAACTATGGTCAAAATAGTCAATCCTTGACGCAATGACAAATCCGTCGACCTAATAGTCAACTTTCGACTAAAAAGTCAAATTAAGTCAAAAAATAAATTTTCGATCAAAATAGATAATTTGGTAAATATAGTTAATTTTTGAACGAATGACAACCCATTGACCCAATAGGTCAACTTTTGACCAAAAAGTCAATTTTGGTCAAAATGTTCAATTTTTTACCCAATGATGAACTCATTGACCAAATTGATCCACTTTTGACCAAAAAGTCATCTTCGGTAAAAATGGTCAATTCTTGGCCTAATTACCAACTCATTGACAAAATATGTCAATTTTTGACAAAAAAGTCAACTTTGGTCAAAATGGTGAATTTCTGTCCCAATGACCACCCTGTTCCCCGAATGGGTTAACTTTTGACCAAATATTCAATTTTGGTCCACATAGGTCAAGTTTTGACCAAAAAGTCATCTTTGGTCAAAAAGATCAATTTCTCGCCTCAATGACCACCACGTGTCAATCTAATCGGCGTTAACTATTCTGACCAAAAATTCAATTTTGGTCAAAATAGTCAATTTTTGACCTAATGACCAATTATTGACCCAATAAGTAAATCTCTGACCAAAAAGTCAACTTTGGTCAAAATGGTCAATCCTCGACCCAATGACAAACCCATTGACCCAATAGGTCAACTTTTGCCAAAAAGTCAATTTTGGTTAAAATAGTCAATTTTTGACTTAATGACCACCCATTGACCCAATAGATCAACTTTTGACCAAAAAGTAAATTTGGTCAAAATAGTCAATTTTTGATCTAATGCCCAATTGTTGACCCAAAGAAGCCAATCTCTGACCAAAAACTCAACTTTTGGTCAAAATGGTCAATCCTTGACCCAATGACCAACCCATTGACCCAATAGGTCAACTTTTGACCAAAACGTCAGCTATGGTTAAAATGAGCAATCCTTGACCCAATGACCAACCATTGGCCTAATAGGTCAACTTTTGACCAAAAAATTAATTTTGGTCAAAATAGTCAATTTTTGAATTAATGACCTATTGACCCAATAAGTCAATCTGTGATAAAAAAGTCAACTTTGGTCAAAATGGTCAATCCTTGACCCATTAGGTCAACTTTAGTCAAAATGGCCAATTTTTTACCCAATGACAACGCATTGACCCAATAGATCAACTTTTGACCAAAAATTCATCTTCGATCAAAATGGTCAATTGTTGACCCAATTACCAACTTATTGACCAAATAGGTCAACTTTTGACCAAAAAGTGAACTTTGGTAAAAAGGGTAAATTTTTGACCCAATGACCACCTCATTGACCCAATAATTAATTTTTGACCTAATGACCAACTATTGACCCAATAAGTCAATCACTGACCAAAATGTCAAGCTTAGTAAAAATGGTCAATCCTTGACCCAATGACTCAACCTCATCGACCCAACAGATCAACTATCGACCAAAAAAGTCAACTTTGGTCAAAATGGTCAATCCTTGACCCAATGACCAACCCATCGACCCAATAAGTTAACTTTCGACCAAAAGTCAATTTTTGTCAAAATAGTTAATTTCGATCAACCTATCGAACTCAATCCTCTCGACCAAAAAGTCAACATTGGTCAAGAATGATTAATTTTCGATCTAATGACAAATCCAATCGACCTAATAAGTCAATTTTCGACTAAAAATCAACTTTGATCAAAATGGTCAATTTCGACCTAATAACCAACCTATCGACCCAATAGGTTAACTTCGACCAAAAAGTCAACTTCGTCAAAATGGTCAAACCTCGACGCACTAACTAACCCATCGACTATCAGTCAACTTTGATCTAAAAAGATAATTTTGGTCAAAATAATCAAGTTTTCACCAAATGACCCCTATTACCAAAAATGTCAACTTTCGACTAAAAAGTCAACTTTGGTCAAAATGGTCAATTCTTTACCCAATGACTAACCGATTGACCTAAGCAGCCAACTTTCGACCAAAAATAAGTCAAAATGGTCAATTCTCGACCCAATGACCAACGCATCGACCCGATAAGTCAACTTTCAACAAAATGTCAATTGGGTCAAAATAGTCAATTTTAACCTAATGCCCAATTATTGTACCTACAGTCAATTTGACCAAATAATTGTCAAATTCTCGACCCAATGACAAACCAATCGACCCAATCAGTCAACGTTTCGAACAAAATGATAACTTTAGATGAAAATGGTAAATCCTCGACCGAATGACCAACCCACCGACCCAATAGATCGACTTTCGAATCAAAAAGTCAATTTTGGTCAAAATAGTAAATTTTCGACTTAATTACCAATTATCGACCCAATAAGTCAACTTTCGACCAAAAAGTCAACTTTGGTCAAAATGGTCAAATTCAACCCAATAACCAACCCATCGACTCAATAGATCAACTTTCGACCAAAAAGTCAATATTGGTCAAAAAGTAACATTTTGACTTAATTACTAATTATTAACCCAATAGGTCATTTTTTTGACCAAAATGTCAACTTTGGTCAAAATGGTCAATCCTTGACCCAATGACCAACCCATTGTCCCAAAAGGTCAACTTTTGATCAAAAAGTTAACTTTAGTCAAAATAGTCAATCCTCGATCCAAAGACCAACGCATCGATCCAAATAGACAACTTCTGACTAACCTATTCGACCAAATAAGATCAACTTTTGACAAAAAAGTCAATTTTGGTCCAAATTATCAATTTTTGACCAAATGACCACTCTATCGACCCAAAAAGTCAATTTTCGATCAAAAAGTCAAATTTCGTCAAAATGATCAATTTCGACACAATGATCTAAATGTCAACTCTGTGAAAATGGTCAACTTCGATCCAAAGACATAACCATCGACCCAATTTGTTAACCTTCGACTAAAAGTCAACTTTGGTCAAAATGGTCAATCCTTGATCAAATGACCAACCAATTTATCCAATAGGTCAACTTTTGACCAAAAAGTCAATTTTGATCAAAATAGTCAACTTTCGACCGAATCACCAATTTTTGACCCAACAAACCAATCTCTGACCAAAAAGTCAAATTTGGTCAAGATGGTTAATCCTTGACCCAATGACCAACCCATTGACCCAATAGGTCAACTTTCGACCAAAAAGTCAACTTTGGTCAAAATGGTCAATCCTCGACCCAATGACCAACCCATCGATCTAACAGTCAACATTTCGACCAAAAAGTCAATTTTGGTCAAAATAGCTAATTTTCGAATTAATGACCAATTATCGACCCAATAAGTCAATCTCGACCAAAAAGTCAACTTTGGTCAAAATGGTCAATCTTCGACCCAATCGATAAACCCATCGACCTAATAGGTCAACTTTCGACCAAAAAGTCAATTTTGATCAAAATAGTCAATTTCGACCTAATGACCACCCATCGATCAAATAGTCAACTTTCGACCAAAAAGTCAACTTTGGTCAAAATGGTCAATTTTTTAACCCAATGATCAACCCATCAATCTAATAGGTCAACTTTCGACCAAAAAGTCATCTTTGGTCAAAATGGTCAAATTCATCGACCCAATTACCAACACATTCGACCAAATAAGTTAACTTTCGACCAAAAATTCAACTTTCGGTCAAAATGATCAATTTCATGACCCAATGACTACCTCATCGATCCAACGGGTTAACTTCGATCAAAATTCAATTTTGGTCAAAATAATCAATCTTCGACCTAATGACCAATTATCGACCCAATAAGTCAATCTTGACCAAAAAGTCAACTTTGGTCAAAATAGTCAATCCTCAATCTAATGACAAACTCATTGATCTAACAAGTCAATATCGACCAAAAAGTTAATTTTGGTCAAAATAGTCAAATTTTGACCTAATGACCACCCATTCACCCAATAGGTCAACTTTTGACCAAAAAGTCAACTTTGGTCAAAATGGTCAATTTTTGACTTAATGACCAACCCTTTGACCCAATTGATCAAATTTTGACCAAAAAGTCATCTTTGGTCAAAGTGGACAATTCTTAACCCAATTACCAACTCATTGACCAAATAGGTCAACTTTTGACCAAAAAGTCAACTTTGGTCAAAATGGACAATTCTTCGACCTAATGACCAACCCGTCAATCTAATGGGTCAACTTTCGACCAAAAATTTAATTTTGGTCAAAATAATCAATTTTTGATCTAATGACCAATTATCGACCCAATAAGTCAATCTTCGACCAAAAAGTCAACTTTGGTCAAAATGAGCAATCTCGACCCAATGACCAACCTATCGACCCAATAGGTCAACTTTTGACAAAAAAATCATCTTTGCTCAAAATGGTCAATCTTCGACCCAATGACTAACCCATTCGATCCAATAGATCAACTTTTCGACCGTAAAATTAATTTTGTCAAAATAAGCAATTTTCGACTCTAATGACCAATTATTTACCCAAGAAGTCAACTCTTCGACCAAAAAGTCAACTTTGGTCAAAATGACTCAATCTCGACCTAATGACCAACCCATCGACCTAACAAAGTCAACTTTGCACCAAAAGGTCAACTTTTGTCAAAATGGTCAATCCTTGACCTAATGACAAACCCATTGACCTAATAAGTTAACTTTGACCAACAGTCAATTTTGGTCAAAATAGTCAATTTTGAATTAATGACCAATTATCGAATCCAATAAGTAAATTTGACAAAAGTGAATTTGGGTCAAAATGGTCAATCTTTGACCTAATGATAAACTCATTTACCCAATATGTCAACATTTGACCAAAAAGTTAATTTTGTTCAAAAATAGTCAATTTTCGACCTTATCGACTACCCATTAATCTAATAGGTCAACTTTCGACCAAAAATTCAATTTTGTCAAAATGGTCAATCTTTGACCTAATGACCAACCCATTAATCCAATAGGTCAAACTTTGACTAAAAACTCGTATTTGGTCAAAATGGTCAATTTTCGACCTAATTACTAACCCATTGACCAAATAGGTTAACTTTTGACCAAAAAGTCAACTTTGGTCAAAAAGGTCAATTTCCGACCCAATGTTCACCCCGTTGACCAAATGGGTTAACTTTTGACCAAAAATTCAATTTTGGTTAAAATAGTCAATTTTTGACTAATGACCAATTATTGACCCAATAAGTCAATCTCTGACCAAAAAGTCTACTTTGGTCAAAATGGTCAATCTTTGACCCAATGACAAACCCATTGAACCAATAAGTCAACTTTTGACCAAAAAGTCAATTTTGGTCAAAATAGTCAATTTTTGACCTAATGACCACCCATTGACCCAATAGGTCAACTTTTGACCAAAAAGTCAACTTTGGCTAAAATGGTCAATTTTTGACCCAATGACTAACCCATTGACCCAAAAGATCAACTTTTGACCAAAATGTCCCAATTACTAACTCATTGACCACATAGGTCAACTTTTGGACCAAAAAGTGAACTTTGGTCAAAATGGACAATTTCTGACCCAATGACCACCCCGTTGACCCAATGGGTTAAATTTTGACCGAAAATTCAATTTTGATCAAAATATGTTAACTTTTGATCAAAAAGTCATCTTTGGTCAAAATGGTCAATTTCCGACCTAATGACCACCCTCAGTATACTCAATGGTTAACTTTTCGACCAAAAATTTAATTTTGGTCACAATAGTCAATTTTTGACCTAATGGCCAATTATTGACCCAATAAGTCAATCTCTAACCAAAAAGTCAACTTTGGTCAAAATGGTCAATACTTGTCCTAATGACAAACTCATTGACCCAATAGGTCAACTATTGACCAAAAAGTTAATTTTGGTCAAAATAGTCAATTTTTGACTTTATGACCACCCATCAATCTAATCAGATCAACTTTTGAACAAAAAGTCAATTTTGGTCAAAATAGTCAATTTTCGACCTAATGACCAACTATCGACCCAAGTAAGTCAATCTCTCAACCAAAAAGTCAACTTTGGTCAAAATGATCAATCCTTGACCTAACGACTAACCTATCAATCTAATAAGTCAACTTTCACCAAAAAGTCAACTTTGGTCAAAATGATCAATTTTCGACCCAATGACCAACCCATTGGCCTAATAGGTCAACTTTTGACTAAAAAGTCAATTTTGGTCAAAATAGATAATTTTTGAATTAATGACCAATTATTGACCCAATAAGTCAATCACTAACTAAAAAGTCTATTTTGGTCGAAATCGTCAATCCTTGACCAATTGATTAACCTGTTGACCCAATAAATCAACCTTTAACCAAAAAGTCAACTTTGATCAAAATGGTCAATTTTTGACCTAATGACCAATTATTGACCGAGTATGCTAATCTCTGACCAAAAAGTCAACTTTGTTCAAAATGATTAATATTTGACCTAATGACAAACCCATCGACCAAATATGTCAACTTTCGACCAAAAAGTTAACTTTGGTCAAAATGGTCAATTTCGACCCAATGACCAACCCATCGATCTAATAGGTCAACTTTCGACCAAAAGTCAAATTTGGTCAAAATGGTAAAACCATAACCCAATGACCAACTCATCGACCAAATATGTCAACTTTCGACTAAAAAGTCAATTTTGGTCAAAATAGTCAAATTTCGACCAAATGACCACCCATCGATCCAAATAGGTCAACTTTCGACTAAAAAGTCATCTTTTGTCAAAATGGTCAATTTTCACTTACCACTTATCGACCTAATAGTCAACTTTTGACCAAAAAGTCAACTTTGGTCAAAATGGTCAATTCTTGACCCAATGACTAACGCATTAACCCAATAAGTCAACTTTTGAACAAAAGGTCAATTTTGGTCAAAATAATCAATTTTTTACCTAATGACCAATTATTGACCCAATAAGTCAATCTCTGACCAAAACGTCAACTTTGGTCAAAATGGTCAATCCTAGACCCAATGACAAACCCATTGACCCAATAGGTCAACTTTTGACCAAAAAGTCAACTTTGGTCAAAATGGTAAATTCTTGACCCAATGACCAACCCACTGACCCAATAGATCGACTTTTGAGCAAAAAGTCAATTTTGGTCAAAATAGTAAATTTTTAACTTAATGACCAAGTATTGACCCAATAGGATAACTTTTGAAAAAATAAGCCAACTTTGGTCAAAATGGTCAATCCTTGACCCAATGACCAATCCTTTGACCCAATATGTCAACTTGTGACCAAAAAGTCAACTTTGGTCAAAATGGTCAATCCTTGACCCAATGACCAACTCATTGACCCAAAAGTACAACTTTTGACCAAAAAGTCAATTTTGGCCAAAATTGTTAATTTTTTACCTAATGACCACCTCATTGACCCTAAAGGTCAACTTTTGACCAAAAAGTCAAATTTGGTCAAAATGGTCAATTTCTGACACAATGACCTCAATGTCAACTTTGGTGAAAAAAGTCAATCATTGATCTAATGACCAACACATTGACCCAATTTGTCAACTTTTGACTAAAAAGTCAACTTTGGCCAAAATGGTTAATCCTTGATCCAATGACCAAAACAATTACCAAATAGGTCAACTTTTCACCAAAAAGTCAATTTTGCTTAAAATTGACAATTTTTGACCTAATGACCCGCTCATTGGCCTAAATAGGTCGACTTTTGACCAAAAATATAACTTTGGTCAAAATAGTCAATCCTTGAGCCCAATGACCAACCCATTGACTCAATAGGTAAACTTTCGACCAAAAAGTGAATTTTGGTCAAAATAGCCAATCTTCGACCAACATGATCAATTATCGACCCAAAGAAGTCAACATTCGACTCAGAAAGTCAACTTTGGTCAAAATGGTCAATCCTTGACCCAATGACCAACCCATTGACCCAATAGGTCAATTTTTGACAAAAAAAGTCAACTTTGGTCAAAATGATCAATCCTTGACCCATGACCAACCCATTGGCCTAATAGGTCAACTTTTGACAAAAAGTCAATTTTGATCAAAATAGTCAATTTTTGAATTAATGACCAATTATTCACCCAATAAGTCATTCTTTGACCAAAAAGTCAACTTTGGTCAATCGTTGACCCAATGATAAACCCATTGACCTAATAAGTTATCTTTTGACCAAAAAGTCAATTTTAGTCAAAATAGTCAATTTTTGACCTAATGAACACCCATTGACCCAATAGGTCAACTTTTGACCAAAAAGTTATCTTTGGTCAAAATAGTCAATTCTTGACTAAATTACCACGTCATTGACCAAATAGGTTAACTTTTGACCAAAAAGTCAACTTTGGCCAAAATGGTCAATTTCTGATCTAATGTGTGAACATTTGACAAAAAATTCAATTTTGTTCGAAATAATCAATTTTTAACCTAATGACCAATTATTGACCTAATAAGTTAATCTCTGACCAAAAAGTCAACTTTAGTAGAAATGGTCAATCTTTGACCCAATGACAAACCCATCGACACAATAGGTCAACTTTTGAACAAAAAGTCTACTTTGGTCAAAATTGTCAATCCTTGATTCAATGAGGAACCCATTGACCTAATAGGTTAACTTTTGACAAAAAGTCAAATTTGGTTAAAATGGTTAATTTTAACTCAATGAACAACCAATTGACCCAATAGATCAACTTTTGACCAAAAAGTCATCTTTTGTCAAAAAGGTCAATTCTTGACGCAATTACCAACTCATTGACCAAGTAGGTCAACTTTTGACCAAAAAGTCAACTTTAGTCAAAATGGTCAATCTTCGACCTAATGAGCACCCCATTGACCTAATGGATATCTTTTCGACCAAAAATTTAATTTTAGCCAAAATAGTCAATTCTTGAATTAATGACCAATTATTTACCCAATATGTTAATCTCTTACCAAAAGTCAACTTTACGTCAAAATGGTCAATCTCGACCTAATGACAAACCCATCGAATCTAACAGTCAACTTTTCGACAAAAAGTCAATTTTGGTCAAAATAGTCAATTTTCGACCTAACGACCACTCATCAATCTAACAGGTCAACTTCGACCAAAGTCAACGTTGGTCAAAATGGTCAATTTTTGACCCAATGACCAACACATTAACTTAATAGATCAATATTTGACCAAAAAGTCTTCTTCAGTCAAAATGGTCAATTCTTGACCCAATTACCAACTCATTGACCAAATATGTTAACTTTTTACCAAAAAGTCAACTTTGGTCAAAATGGTCAATTTCCGACCCAACGACCACCCCGTTCACCCAATGGGATAACTTTTGAACAAAAATTGAATTTTGGTCCAAATAGGTCAACTTTTGACCAAAAAGTCATCTTTGGTCAAAATGGTCAATTCTTAACCAAATTACCAACTCATTGACCAAATTGGTCAACTTTTGACCAAAAAGTCAACTTTGGTCAAAATGGTCAATTTCTGACCCAATGACCACCCGTTTACCCAATGGGTTAATTGTGGAACAAAATATCAATTTTGGTCGAAATAGTCAATTTTTGACCTAATGACAAAACATTGACCCAATATGTTAATCTCTGACCAAAATGTCAACTTTGGTCAAAATGGTCATTCTTCGACCCAATGACAAACCCATCGACCCAACAGTCACCTTTTAACCATAAAGTTAATTTTCGACTTAAAGACCACCCATCGACCTAATAGGTCAACTTTCGACCAAAAAGTTAACTTTGGTCAAAATGGTTAATTTTCGACCCATTAACCAACCCGTTGACCCAAAAGATCAACTTTTGACCAAAAAGTTATCTTAGGTCAAAATGGTCAATTCTTGATGCAATTACCAACTCATTGACCAAATAGGTCAACTTTTGACCAAAAAGCAACTTCGGTCAAAATGGTCAATTTCTGACCCAACGACCACCCCGTTGACCCAATGGGTCAACTTTTGACAAAAAATTTAATTTTGATCAAATTAATCAATTTTTATCCTGATGACCAAAATTGACAATTTTTGAATTAGTGACCAATTATCAACTCAATAAGTCAATCTCTGACTAAAAAGTCAACTTTGGTCAAAATGGTCAACACTTGACCCAATAAAAAACCCATTGACCCAATAGGTTAACTTTTGATCAAAAAGTCAATTTTGGTCAAAATAGTTAATTTTTTACCTAATGACACCCATTGACCCAATATGTCAACTTTTGAACAAAAAGTCAACTTTGGTCAAAATAGTCAATTTTTTACCTATTGACTAATTATTGACCCAAAAGGCAACTTCGGTCAAAATGGTCAATTTTTAACCCAATAACCAACCCATTGGCATAATAGATCAACTTTTGACCAAAAATTCATCATCGGTCAAAATGGTCAATTTTTGACCTAATTACCAACTCATTGACCAAATATGTTAACTTTTAACTAAAAAGTCAAATTTAGTCAAAATGGTTAATTTCTGACCCAACGACCACCCTATTTACCAAATGGGTCAAATTTTGACAATAAATTTGATTTTGGACAAATTAATCAATTTTTGACCTAATGACCAATTATTGACCAAATAAGTCAATCTGTGACCAAAAAGTCTACTTCGATCAAAATGGTTAATCCTTGACCCAATGACCAACCAATTGACCAAATAGGTCAACTTTTGACCAAAAAGTCAACTTTGGTCAAAAAGGTCAATCCTTGACCCAATGACCAACCCATTTACCCAATAGGTCAACTTTTGACCAAAAAGTCAATTTTTGTCAATATAGTCAGTTTTTGACCTAATGACCAATTATTAACCCAGTAAGCAAATCTCTGACCAAAAGTCAACTTTGGTCATAATGGTTAATTTTTGACCCAAAGACAAACCCATTAACCCAATAGTTTAACTTTTGACCAAAAAGTCAATTTTGGTCAAAATGGTCAATTTCTGACCCAATGACCAACCCATTAACTTAAAAGGTCAACTTTTGACCAAGAAGTCAATTTTGGTCAAAATGGTCAATTCTTGACCCAATGACCAATTCATTGACCCAATATGTCAACTTTTGACCAAAAAATCAATTTTGGTCAAAATAGTCAATTTTTGACCTAATAACCAATTATTGACCCAGTAAGTCAACCTCTGACAAAAAAGTAAACTTTGGTCAAAATGGTCAATCGTTCATCCAATGACCAACCCATTGACAGAATAGTTCAACTTTTGACCAAAAAGTCAACTTTGGTCAAAATGATCAATCCTTGACCCAATGACCAACACATTGGCCTAATAGGTCAAATTTTGTCCAAAAAGTCAATTTTGGTCAAAATAGTCAAATTTTCAATTAATCACCAATTATTGACATAATAAGTCAATCTTTGACCAAAAGTATACTTTGGTCAAAATGGTTAATCCTTGACCCAATGACAAACTCATTGACTCAATAAGTTAACTTTTCGACCAAAGTCAAGGTTGAGTCAAAATAGTCATTTTTAACCTAATGAACAACCTATCGATCCAATAGGTCAACTTTGACCAAAAAGTCAACTTTGGTCAAAATGGTCAATTTTGACCCAATTACTAACCCATCGATCTACATCAGTCAACTCTCGACCAAAAAGTCATCTTTGGTCAAATTGGTCAATTCTGATCAAAATTACCAACTCATTAACCAAATAGGTCAACTTTTGACCGAAAGTCAACTTTGGTCAAAATGGTCAATTTCTGACCCAATGACCACCCCGTTTACCCAATGGGTTAACTGTGGACCAAAATATCAATTTTGGTCGAAATAGTCAATTTTTGACCTAATGACAAAATTTTGGCCCAATAAGTTAATCTCTGGCAAAAAAGTCAACTTTGGTCAAAATGGTCAACCATCAATCTAATGACAAACCCATCGACCTAACAGTCACCTTTTGACCAAAAAGTCAATTTTTGACTTAACGACCACCCATTGACCCAATATGCCAACTTTTGACCAAAAAGTTAACTTTGTTTAAAATGGTCAATTTTTTACCCAATGACCAACCCTTTGACCCACTAGATCGACTTTCGACCAAAGACATCTTGGTCAAGATGGTCAACTTCGACTCAATTACCAACTCATCGACCAAACAGTCAACTTTCGACTAAAAAGTCAACTTTGGTCAAAATGATCAATTTCGACCTAATGAGCCCCCCATTGATCCAATGGATCAACTTTTGATCAAAAAATTAATTTTGTTCAAAATAGTCAATTTTTGACCGAATGCCCAAGAAAATCAAATTTTGATATAATGACCAATTAATGACCCAATAAGTCAATCTTTGACTAAAAAGTCAACTTTGGTCAAAATGGCCAATCCTTGACCCAATGACAAACCCATTGACCCAATAAGTAACTTTCGACTTCAATTTCGATCAAAATAGTTAATTTTTTATCAAATGACCAACCATTGACCCAATAGGTCAACTTTTCATCAAAAAGTCAACTTTAGTCAAAATAATCAATTTTTAACCCATTGACCCAATATGTCAACTTTTGACCAAAAAGTCAACTTTGGTCAAAATGGTCAATTTTTGACCCAATGACCAACCCATTGACCCAATAGGTCAACTTTGGTCAAAATTGTCAATTTCTGACCCAATGACCAACCATTTGACCCAATGGGTTAACTTTTGACCAAAAAGTCAACTTTGGTCAAAATGGTCAATCTTAGACCCAATGACAAACTCATTGACCCGATAGGTCAACTTTTGACCAAAAGTCAATTTTGGTCAAAATAACTAATTTCGACTTAATGACCACTCATTGACTCAATAGTCAACTTTCGACCAAAAAGTCAACTTTGATCAAAATTGTCAAGTTTTGACCCAATGACTAACCCTTTGACCCAATAGATTAACTTTTAACCAAAAAATCATCTTTGGTCAAAGAGGTCAATTCTCGACGTAATTACCAACTCATTGACCAACTAGGTTAACTTTTGACCAAAAAGTCAACTTTGTACAAAATGGTCAATTTCTGACCCAACGAGCACCCCGTTGACCCAAAGGATCAACTATTGACAAAAAAATTAATTTTTGGTAAAATAGTCAATTTCGACTCTAATGACCAAAATAGCAATTTTGAATTAATGACTAATTATCAATCTAATAAGTCAATCTCTCACTAAAAAGTCAACTTTGGTCAAAATGGTCGATCCTTCACCCAATAAGAGACCCATTGACCCAAAAGGTCAACTTCTGACCAAAAAGTCAATTTGAGTCAAAATAATTAATTTTTGACCTAATGACCATCCATTGACACAATAGGTCAACTTTTGAACTAAAAGTCAACTTTGGTTAAAATAGTCAATTTTTGACATAATGCCCAATTATTAAACCAATAGTTCAATATCTGACCAAAAAGTCAACTTCGGTTAAAATGGTCAATCCTTGACCCAATGATCAACTCATCGACTTTACAGTCAACTTTCGACCAAAAAGTTAACTTCGATCAAAATGGTCAATCCTCGATCCAATTACCAACTCATTAGCCCAAATAGGTCAACTTTCGACCAAAAGTCAATTTTGGTCAAAATAGTTAATTTTCGACCTAATGACCAATTATCGACCCGAAGAATCTAATCTCTCGATCGAAAAGTCTACTTTGGTCAAATGGACAATCTTCGACCCAATGACCAACCCATCGACCCAATATGTCAACTTTTACCAAAAAGTCAACTTTGGTCAAAATGATCAATCCTTGACCCAATGACCAACCCATTGACATAATAGGTTAACTTTTGACCAAAAAGTAAATTTTGGTCAAAATAGTCAATTTTTGAATTAATGACCAATTATTGACCCAAAAAATCAATCTCTGACCAAAAAATCAATTCTTAACCCAATGACAAACCTATTGAACGAATAGGTCAACATTTGACCAAAAAGTCAATTTTGGTCAAAATAGTCAATTTTCGACCTAATGACTACCCATTGACCCAATAGGTCAACTTTTGACCAAAAAGTCAACTTTCGTCAAAATGGTCAATTTTTGACCCAATGACTAACCCATTGACCCAATAGGTCAACTTTAGACTAAAAAGTCAACTTTGATCAAAATGGTCAATTCTTGACCCAATTACCAACTCATTGACCAAATATGTCAACTTTTGACCAAAAAGTCAACTTTGGTCATAATGGTCAATTTCTGACCCAATGCCTTCCCGTTCACCCAATGGGTTAACTTTTGATCAAAAATTCAATTTTGGTCAAAATAGTCGATTTTTCACCTAATGACCAATTATTGACCCAATAAGTCAATCTCTGACAAAAACGTCAACTATGGTCAAAATGATCAATCCTTGACGCAATGACAAACCCGTTGACCCAATAGGTCAACTTTTGACCAAAAAATTAATTTATTTTAAAATATTAAATTTTGGTCAAAATAGATAATTTTGGTAAAATTAGTCAATTTTTACCGAATAACCACCCATTGACCCAATAAGTCAACTTTTGACCAAAATGTCAACTTCGTCAAAATGTTCAGCTTTATTACCCAATGATGAACCCATCGACGAAATCGATCAACTTTCGACCAAAAAGTCATCTTCGTTCAAATGTCAATTCTTAATGCAATTACTAACTCATTGACCAAATAGGTCAATTTTTGACAAAAAAGTCAACTTTGGTCAAAATGGTGAATTTCTGACCCAATGACCACCAGTTCACCGAATGTGCTAACTTTGACCAAAAATTCAATTTTGGTCAAAATAGATCAAGTTTTGACCAAAAAGTTATCTTTGGTCAAAATGATCAATTTCTGACCCAATGACCACCACGTTGACCCAATGAGTTAACTTTTGACCAAAAATTGAATTTTGGTCAAAATAGTCAACTTTTACCTAATGACCAATTATTGACCCAATAAGTAAATCTCTCACCAAAAAGTCAACTTTCGTCAAAATGGTCAATCCGCGACCCAATGACAAACCCATCGAATCCAACAAGTCAACTTTTCACCTAAAAGTCAATTTTTGTCAAAATAGTAAATTTTTGACTTAATGACCACCCATTGACCCAATAGATCAACTTTTGATCAAAAAGTAAATTAGGTCAAAATATTAAAATTTTGACCTAATGACCAATTAACGATCCAACAAGCCAATCTCTGGCCAAAAAGTCAACTTTGGCCAAAATGGTCAATCCATGACCCAAGGACAAACCCATTAACCCAATAGGTCAACTTTTGACCAAAAAACCAACTTTGGTCAAAATGATCAATCCTCGACCCAATGACCAAACATCGCCTAACAGATCAACTTTCGACCAAAAATCAATTTTGGTCAAAATAATAATTTTTGAATTAATGACAATTATTGACCCATTAAGTCAATCTGTGATAAAAAAGCCAACTTTGGTCAAAATGGTCAATCCTCGACCTAATGACCAATTATTGACCCAATAAGTCAATCACTGGCCAAAATGTCAACTTTGGTAAAAATGGTCAATCCTTGACCTAATGACCAACCTCGCACCTAATAAGTCAACTTTCGATCCAAAAAGTCAACTTTAGTCAAAATGGTCAATCCTTGACCTAATAACCAACCCATCGATCTAACAGTCAACTTTTGACGAAAAAGTAAATTTTTGTCAAAATAGTCAATTTTTGACCTAATGACCAATCTTTGATCAAAAAGTCAACATTGCTCAAAATGGTTAATTTTTGACCCAATGACAAACTCTTTGACCCAATAGGTCAACTTTTGACCAAAAAGTCAACTTTGGTCAAAATGGTCAATTTCTGACATAATAACCAACCCATTGACCCAATACGTCAACTTTTGACCAAACTGTCAACTTGGGTCAAAATGATCAATCCTCACATGACCAACCCATTGGCATAATAGGTCAACATTTGACCAAAAAAGTTAATTTTGGTCAAAATAGTCAATTTTCAATTAATGACCAACTATTGACCCAATAAGTCAATCTCTGACCAAAAAGTCAACTTTGGTCAATCGTTGACCTAATGACAAACCCATTGACCTAATAAGTCATCTTTTGACCAAAAAGTCAATTTTTGTCAAAATAATCAATTTTTGACTTATTGAACACCCATTGACCCAATAGGTCAACATTTGACCAAAAAGTTATCTTTGGTCAAAATAGTCAAATCTTAACTAAATTACCATCTCATCGACTAAATAGTTAACTTTGACCAAAAAGTCAACTTCGGCCAAAATGGTCAATTTCCGACCTAATGACCACCCCGTTGATCTAATGTAGCGAACATTTCGACCAAAAATTCAATTTTGGTCGAAATAATCAATTTTTAACCTAATGACCAATTGTTGACCCAATAAGTCAATCTCTGACCAAAATGTCAACTTTGGTAGAAATGATCAATCCTTGACCCAATGACAAACCCACTGACCCAATAGGTCAACTTTTAAC
Source organism: Papilionanthe hookeriana x Papilionanthe teres (assembly GCA_022702705.1). Classification (NCBI taxonomy): domain Eukaryota; kingdom Viridiplantae; phylum Streptophyta; class Magnoliopsida; order Asparagales; family Orchidaceae; genus Papilionanthe; species Papilionanthe hookeriana x Papilionanthe teres. The sequence continues at coordinate 68,606,228 of CM040431.1, forward strand.
CAAAAAGTCTACTTTGGTCAAAATTGTCAATCCTTAATTCAATGACAACCCATTGACCCAATAGGTTAACTTTTGACGAAAAGTCAAATTTGGTTAAAATGGTTAATTTTGACCCAATGAACAACAATTTGACCCAATAGATCAACATTCGACCAAAAAGTCATCTTTTGTCAAAAAAGTCAATTCTTGACGTAATTACCAACTCATTGACCAAGTAGGTCAACTTTTGACCAAAAAGTCCACTTTGGTCAAAATAGTCAATTTCTGACCCAATGAGCACCCCGTTGACCTAATGGATCAACTTTTGACCAAAAATTTAATTTTTGCCAAAATAATCAATTTTTGAATTAATGACCAATTATATACCCAATAAGTTAATCTCTTCCCAAAAGTCAACTTTAGTCAAAATGGTCAATCCTTGACACAATGAGAAACCCATTGAACCAATAGGTCAATTTTTGACAAAAAGTCAATTTTGGCCAAAGTAGTCAATTTTCGACCTAATGACCACCCATTAACCCAATAGGTCAACTTTTGACCAAAAAGTCAACTTTGGTCAAAGTGGTCAGTTTTTGACCCAATGACAAACACATTGACCCAATAGAACAACATTTGACCAAAAAGTCTTCTTCAGTCAAAATGGTCAATTCTTGACCCAATTACCAACTCATTGACCAAATATGTTAACTTTTTACTAAAAAGTCAACTTTGGTCAAAATGGTCAATTTCAGACCCAACGAGCACCCCGTTCACCCAATTGGTCAACTTTTGACCAAAAAGTCATCCTTGGTCAAAATGGTCAATTCTTGACCAAATTACCATCTCATTGACCAAATTGGTCAACTTTTGACTAAAAAGTCAACTTTGGTCAAAATGGTCAATTTCTGACCCAACCGTTTACCCAATGGGTTAACTGTGGAACAAAATATCAATTTTGGTCGAAATAGTCAATTTTTGACCTAATGACAAAATATTGACCCAATATGTTAATCTCTGGCCAAAAAGTCATCTTTGGTCAAAATGGTCATTCCTTCACCCAATGACAAACCCATTGATCCAATAGGTCACCTTTTGACCAAAAAGTTAATTTTTCACTTAAAGACCACCCATTGACCCAATAGGTTAACTTTTGACTAAAAAGTTAACTTTGGTTAAAATGGTTAATTTTCGACCCAATGACCAACCCGTTGACCCAATAGATCAACTTTTGACCAAAAAGTCATCTTCGGTCAAAATGGTCAATTCTTCACGCAATTACCAACTCATTGACCAAATAAGTCAACTTTTGATCAAAAAGCCAACTCCGGTCAAAATGGTCAATTTCTGACCCAACGACCACCCCGTTGACCCAATGGGTCAACTTTTGACAAAAAATTTAATTTTGATCAAATTAATCAATTTTTATCCTGATGACCAATATTGTCAATTTTTGAATCAGTGACAAATTATCAACCCAATAAGTCAATCTATGACTAAAAAGTCAACTTTGGTCAAAATGGTCAACACTTGACCCAATAACAAACCCATTGACCCAATAGGTCAACTTTTCATCAAAAAGTCAATTTTGGTCAAAATAGTTAATTTTTTACCTAACGACCACCCATTGACCCAATATGTCAACTTTTGAACAAAAAGTCAACTTTGGTGAAAATAGTCAATTTTTTACTGATTGACTAATTATTGACCAAAAAGGCAACTTCGGTCAAAATGGTCAATTTTTGACCCAATGACTAACCCATTGACATAATAGATCAACTTTTGACCAAAAAGTCATCGTCGGTCAAAATGGTCAATTTCTGACCTAATTACCAGCTCATTGACCAAATAAGTCAACTTTTGACAAAAAAGTCAACTTTGGTCATAATGGTCAATTTCTGACCCAACGACTACCCCATTCACCAAATGGGTCAAACTTTGACAAAAAAATTTGATTTTGGTAAAATTAATCAATTTTTGACCTAATGACCAATTATTGACCCAATAAGTCAATCTGTGACCAAAAAGTCAACTTCGATTAAAATGGTCAATTCTCAATCTAACCTGACCAACCAGATCAACTTTGACCAAAAGTCAACTTTGGTCAAAATGGTCAATCATCGACCTAATGACCAACCCATCGATCTAATATGTCAACTTTCAACCAAAAGTCAATTTTGTCAACATAGTCAATTTTCGACCAAATGACCAATTATCAATCTAAGAAGTCAATCTTTCGACTAAAAGTCAACTTGGGTCAAAATGGTCAATTATTGACCCAATGACAAACCCATCGATCCAATAGTTCAACTTTTGACCAAAAAGTCAACTTTGGTCAAAATGGTCAATTTCTGACCTAATGACTAACCCATTGACTTAATAGGTCAACTTTTGACCAAAAAGTCAACATTAGTCAAAATGGTCAATTCTTGACCTAATGACCAATTCATTGACCCAATAGGTCAACTTTTCACCAAAAAATCAATTTTGGTCAAAATAGTCAATTTTTGACCTAATGACCAATTATTGACCCAGTAAGTCAATCTCTGACAAAAAAAATAATCTTTAGTCAAAATGGTCAATCGTTCACCCAATGACCAACCCATTGACCCAATAGGTCAACTTTTAACCAAAAAGCCAACTTTGGTCAAAATGATCAATCCTTGACCCAATGACCAACACATTAGCCTAATAGGTCAAATTTTGACAAAAAAGTCAATTTTGGTCAAAATAGTCAATTTTTCAATTAATCACCAATTATTGACATAATAAGTCAATCTCTGACCAAAAAGTATACTTTGTTCAAAATGGTCAATCCTTGACCCAATGACAAACTCATTGACTCAATAAGTTAACTTTTGACCAAAAAGTCAGTGTTGGTCAAAATAGTCAATTTTTAACCTAATGAACACTCATTGACCCAATAGGTCAACTTTTGACCAAAAAGTCAACTTTGGTCAAAATGGTCAATTTTTGACCCAATTACCAACCCATTGACCCAAAGGTCAATTTTTGACCAAAAAGTCATCTTTGGTGAAAATGGTCAATTCTAGACTAAATTACCAACTCATTAACTAAATAAGTCAACTTTTGACCGAAAGTCAACTTTGGTCAAAATGGTCAATTTTTGACCCAATGACCACCCCGTTTACCCAATGGGTTAACTATGGACCAAAATATCAATTTTGGTCGAAATAGTCAATTTTTGACCTAATGACAAAATTTTGGCCCAATAAGTTAATCTCTGGCAAAAAAGTCAACTTTGGTCAAAATGGTCAACCATTGACCCAATGACAAACCCATTGACCCAATAGGTCACCTTTTGACCAAAAAGTCAATTTTTGACTTAACGACCACCCATTGACCCAATATGTCAAATTTTGACCAAAAAGTTAACTTTGTTTAAAATGGTCAATTTTTGACCCAATGACCAACCCTTTGACCCACTAGATCAGCTTTTGACCAAAAAGACATCGTTGGACAAGATGGTCAATTCTTGACTCAATTACCAACTCATTGACCAAATAGGTCAACTTTTGACTAAAAAGTCAACTTTGGTCAAAATGATCAGTTTCTGACCCAATGAGCCCCCCGTTGACCCAATGGATCAACTTTTGATCAAAAATTTAATTTTGGTCAAAATAGTCTATTTTTGACCGAATGAACAAGAAAATCAAATTTTGATATAATGACCAATTATTGACCCAATAAGTCAATCTTTGACCAAAAAGTCAGCTTTGGTCAAAATGGTCAATCCTTGACCCAATGACAAACCCATCAATCTAATAGATAACTTTCGACGTCAATTTTGGTCAAAATAGTTAATTTTTATCAAATGACCAACCATCGACCTAATCAGTCAACTATTCACCAAAAAGTCAACTTTAGTCAAAATAATCAATTTTTAACCCATCGGCCTAATCGAGTTAACTTTTGACAAAAAGTCAACTTTGGTCAATAACTCGCCAATTTCAATCCATCGACATCTAATCAAGTCAACTTTGGTCAAAATTGTCAATTTCTGACCCAATGACCAACCATTTGACCCAATGGGTTACCTTTTGACCAAAAAGTCAACTTTGGTCAAAACGTTCAATCCTAGACCCAATGACAAACTCATTGACCTAATAGGTCAACTTTTGACCAAAAAATCAATTTTGGTCAAAATAGTCAATTTTTGACTTAATGACCACCCATTGACTTAATAGGTCAACTTTTGACCAAAAAGTCAACTTTGATCAAAATTGTCAAGTTTTGACCCAATTACTAACCCTTTGACCCAATAGATTAACTTTTGACCAAAAAGTTATCTTTGGTCAAAATGGTCAATTCTCGACGCAATTACTAACTCATTGACAAACTAGGTCAACTTTTGACCAAAAAGTCAACTTTGGTCAAAATGGTCAATTTCTGACCCAACGAGCACCCCGTTGACCCAATGGATCAACTATTGACAAAAAATTTAATTTTGGGTAAAATAGTCAATTTTTGACCTAGTGACCAAAATAGTCAATTTTTGAATTAATGACTAATTATTGACCCAATAAGTCAATCTCTGACTAGAAAGTCAACTTTGGTCAAAATGGTCAATCCTTGACCCAATAAGAAACCCATTGACCTAATAGGTCAACTTTTGACCAAAAAGTCAATTTCAGTCAAAATAGTTAATTTTTGACGTAATGACCATCAATTGACATAATAGGTCAACTTTTGAACAAAAAGTCAACTTTGGTTAAAATAGTCAATTTTTGACATAATGACCAATTATTGACCCAATAATTCAATATCTGACCAAAAAGTCAACTTCGGTTAAAATTGTCAATCCTTGATCCAATGATCAACTCATTGACCCTATAGGTCAACTTTTGACCAAAAAGTTAACTTTGATCAAAAAGGTCAATCCTTGACCCAATTACCAACTCATTGGCGCAATAGGTCAACTTTTGACCAAAAAGTCAATTTTGGTCAAAATAGTTAATGTTTGACTTAATGACCAATTACTGACCCAGTAATCCAATCTCTGACCGTAAAGTCTACTTTAGTTAAAATGGACAATCCTTGACTCAATGACCAACCCATCGATCCAATATGTCAACTTTTTACCAAAAAGTTAACTTTGGTTAAAATGAACAATCCTTGACCCAATGACCAACCCATTGGCCTAATAGGTTAACTTTTGACCAAAAAGTGAATTTTGGTCAAAATAGTCAATTTTTGAATTAATGACCAATTATTGACCCAAAAAATCAATCTCTGACAAAAAAATCAATTCTTAACCCAATGACAAACCTATTGAACAAATAGGTCAACTTTTGGCCAAAAAGTCAATTTTGGTCAAATAAGTCAATTTTCGACCTAATGACCACCCATTGACCCAATAGGTCAACATTTGACCAAAAAGTCAACTTTCGTCAAAATGGTCAATTTTTGACCCAATGACCAACCCATTGACCCAATAGGTCAACTTTTGACTAAAAAGTCATCTTTGGTCAAAATGGTCAATTCTTGACCCAATTACCAACTCATTGACCAAATATTTCAACTTTTGACTAAAAAGTCAACTTTGGTCAAAATGGTCAATTTTTGACCGAAGACCACTTCCTTCACTTAATGAGTTAACTTTGGTCAAAATAGTCAATTTTTGACCTAATGACTAATTATTGACCCAATAAGTCAATCTCTGACAAAAACGTCAACTATGGTCAAAATGATCAATCCTTGATGCAATGACAAACCTGTTGACCCAATAGGTCAACTTTTGACCAAAAAATTAATTTAGGTCAAAATAGTAAATTTTGGTCAAAATAGACAATTTTGATAAAAATAGTCAATTTTTTTTCGAATAACCACTCATTGCCCCAATAGGTCAACTTTTGACCAAAAAGTCAACTTTGATCAAAATGTTCAGTTTTTTTACCCAATGATGAACCCATTGACCAAATTGATCAACTTTTGACCAAAAAGTCATCTTCGGTTAAAATGTCAATTCTTGACGCAATTACTAACTCATTGACCAAAAGGTCAATTTTTAACAAAGAAGTTAACTTTGGTCAAAATGGTGAATTTCTCATCTAATGACTACTACCGCTGACCGAATGGGCTAACTTTGACCAAAAATTCAATTTTGGTCCAAATAGGTCAAGTTTTAACCAAAAAGTTATCTTTGGTCAAAATGATCAATTTCTGACCCAATGACCACCACGTTGACCCAATGGGTTAACTTTTGACCAAAATATGAATTTTGGTCAAAATAGTCAACTTTTTACCTAATGACCAATTATTAACCCAATATGTAAATCTCTCACCAAAAAGTCAACTTTGGTCAAAATGGTCAATCCGCGACCCAATGACAAACCCATTGACCCTATAGGTCAACTTTTCACCTAAAAGTCAATTTTTGTCAAAATAGTAAATTTCGACTTAATGACCACCCATTAATCTAATAGATCAACTTTTGACTATAAGTAAATTAGGTCAAAATATTAAAATTTTGACCTAATGACCAATTAATGATCCAACATGCCAATCTCTAGCCAAAAAGTCAACTTTGGCCAAAATGGTCAATCCTTGACCCAAGGACAAACCCATTAACCCAATAGGTCAACTTTTGACCAAAAAACCAACTTCGGTCAAAATGATCAATCCTTGACCCAATGACCAAACATTGGCCTAACAGGTCAACTTTTGACCAAAAAATCAATTTTGGTCAAAATAGTCAATTTTTGAATTAATGACAATTATTGACCCATTAAGTCAATCTGTGATAAAAAAGCCAACTTTGGTCAAAATGGTCAATCCTTGACCCAATAGGTCAAATTTTGACCAAAATGTCAATTTTGGTCAAAATAGTCAATTTTTGACCTAATGACCACCCATTGACCTAATTGTTCAACTTTTGACCAAAAAGTCAACTTTGGTCAAAATGGTTAATTTTTGAGCCAATGACCAACCCATTTACCCAATATATCAACTTTTGACCAAAAATTCTTCTTGGTTCAAAATGGTCAATTCTTGACTCAATTACCAACTCATTGACCAAATAGGTCAACTTTTGATCCAAAATTCAACTTTGGTCAAAAGGGTAAATTTCTGACCCAATGACCACCCAATTGACCTAATAATTAATTTTTCGACCTAATCGACCAATTATCGATCTAATAAGTCAATCATCCGACCAAAATGCCAACTTTGGTAAAAATGGTCAATCCTCGACCTAATCGACCAACCCCGACCCAACAGGTCAACTTTCGACCAAAAAGTTCAACTTCGGTCAAAATGGTCAATCTTCGACCCAATAACCAACCCATCGACCCAACAGTCAACCTTCGACGAAAAAGTAAATTTTTGTCAAAATAATCAATTTTTGACCTAATGACCAATCTTTGACCAAAAAGTCAACATTGGTCAAAATGGTTAATTTTTGACCCAATGACAAACTCATTTACCCAATAGGTCAACTTTTGACTAGAAAGTCAACTTTGGTCAAAATGGACAATTCCTGACCTAATAACCAACCCAATGACCTAATACGTCAACTTTTGACCAAAAAGTCAACTTGGGTTAAAATGATAGATCCTTGGCCCATGACCAACCCATTGACATAATAGGTCAACTTTTGACCAAAAAGTCAATTTTGGTCAAAATAGTCAATTTTTGAATTAATGACCAATTATTGACCCAATAAGTCAATCTCTGACCAAAAACTCAACTTTGGTCAATCGTTGACCCAATGACAAACCCATTGACCTAATAAGTCTTCTTTTGACCAAAAAGTCAATTTTAGTCAAAATAGTTAATTTTTGACCTAATGAACACCCATTGACCCAATAGGTTAACTTTTGACCAAAAAGTTATCTTTGGTCAAAATAGTCAATAATTGACTAAATTACCATCTCATTGACCAAATGGGTTAACTTTTGACCAAAAAGTCAACTTTGTCCAAAATGGTCAATTTCTGACCTAATGATCACCCCGTTGACCCAATGTGTGAACATTTGACCAAAAATTCAATTTTGGTCGAAATAATCAATTTTTAACCTAATGACTAATTATCAATCTAATCACCAATCTCTCGACCAAAAAGTCAACTTTGGTAGAAATGGTCAATCCTTGACCCAATGACAAACCCATTGACCCAACAGGTCAACTTTTGACCAAAAAGTCTACTTTGGTCAAAATTGTCAATCCTTGATTCAATGACCAACCCATTGACCCAATAGGTTAACTTTTGACAAAAAGTCAAATTTGGTTAAAATGGTTAATTTTGATCCAATGAACAACCAATTGACCCAATAGATCAACTTTTGACCAAGTAGGTCAACTTTTGACCAAAAAGTCAACTTGGGTTAAAATGACAGATCCTTGGCCCATGACCAACCCATTGACATAATGGGTCAACTTTAGACCAAAAAGTCAATTTTGGTCAAAATAGTCAATTTTTGAATTAATGACCAATTATTGACCCCAATAAGTCAATCTCTGACCAAAAACTCAACTTTGGTCAATCGTTGACCCAATGATAAACCCATTGACCTAATAAGTCTTCTTTTGACCAAAAAGTCAATTTTAGTCAAAATAGTTATTTTTTGACGTAATGAACACCCATTGACCCAATAGGTTAACATTTGACCAAAAAGTTATCTTTAGTCAAAATAGTCAATTCTTGACTAAATTACCATCTCATTGACCAAATGGGTTAAATTTTGACCAATAAGTCAACTTTGGCCAAAATGGTCAATTTCTGACCTAATGACCACCCCGTTGACCCAATGTGTAAACATTTGACCAAAAATTCGATTTTGGTCGAAATAATCAATTTTTAACCTAATGACCAATTTATGACCCAATCAGTCAATCTCTGACCAAAAAGTCAACTTTGGTAGAAATGGTCAATTCTTGACCCAATGACAAACCCATTGACCCAACAGGTCAACTTTTGACCAAAATGTCTACTTTGGTCAAAATTGTCAATCCTTGATTCAATGACCAACCCATCGAATCTAACAGTTAACTTTTGACAAAAAGTAAAATTTGGTTAAAATGGTTAATTTTGATACAATGAATAACCAATTAACCCAATAGATCAACTTTTGACCAAGTAGGTCAACTTTTGACCAAAAAGTCAACTTTGGTCAAAATAGTCAATTTCTGACCCAATGGGCACCCCGTTGACCTAATGGATCAACTTTTGACAAAAAATATAATTTTTACCAAGACAATCAATTTTTGAATACGACCAATTATATACCCAATAAGTTAATCTCTTACCAAAAGTCAACTTTAGTCAAAATGGTCAATCCTTGACCGAATGACAAACCCATTGACCCAATTGGTCAATTTTTGACAAAAAGTCAATTTTGGTCAAAATAGTCAATTTTCGACCTAATGACCACCCATTGACCCAATAGGTCAACTTTTGACCAAAAAGTCAACTTTGGTCAAAATGGTCAATTTTTGACCCAATGAACACCCATTGACCCAATAGATCAACATTTCACCAAAAAGTCTTCTTCAGTCAAAATGGTCAATTCTTGATCCAATTAGAACCACATTGACCAAATATGTTAACTTTTTACCAAAAAGTCTACTTTGGTAAAAATGGTCAATTTCAGACCCAACGAGCACCCCATTCACCCAATGGGTTAACTTTTGAACAAAAATTCAATTTTGGTCAAAATTGGTCAACTTTTGACCAAAAAGTCATCCTTGGTCAAAATGGTCAATTCTTGACCAAATTACCAACTCATTGACCAAATTGGTCAACTTTTGACTAAAAAGTCAACTTTGGTCAAAATGGTCAATTTCTGACCCAATGACCACCACATTTACCCAATGGGTTAACTGTGGAACAAAATATCAAAATTGGTCGAAATAGTCAATTTTTGACCTAATGACAAAATATTGACCCAATATGTTAATCTCTGGCCAAAAAGTAATCTTTGGTCAAAATGTTCGTTCCTTGACCCAATGACAAACCCATTGACCCAATAGGTCACCTTTTGACTAAAAAGTTAATTTTTGACTTAAAGGCCACCCATTGACCTAATAGGTCAACTTTTGACTAAAAAGTTAACTTTGGTTAAAATGGTTAATATTCGACCCAATGACCAACCCGTTGACCCAATAGATCAACTTTTGACCAAAAAGTCATCTTCGGTCAAAATGGTCAATTCTTGACGCAATTACCAACTCATTGACCAAAAAGGTCAACTTTTGACCAAAAATCCAACTTCGGTCAAACTGCTCAATTTCTGACCCAACGACCACCCCGTTGACCCAATGGGTCAACTTTTGACAAAAAATTTAACTTTGATCAAATTAATCAATTTTTATTCTGATGACCAAAATTGTCAATTTTTGAATTAGTGACCAATTATCAACCCAATAGTCAATCTCTGACTAAAAAGTCAACTTTGGTCAAAACGGTCAACACTTGACCCAATAACAAACCCATTGACACAATAAGTCAACTTGTGATCAAAAAGTCAATTTTGGTCAAAATAGTTAATTTTTTACCTAATGACCACCCTTGAACCAATTGCTCAACCTTTGAACAAAAAGTTAAATTTAGTCAAAATAGTCAATTTTTTACCTATTACTAATTATTGACCAAAAGGCAACTTCGGTCAAAATGGTCAATTTTTGACCCAATGACCAACCCATTGACATAATAGATCAACTTTTGACCAAAAAGTCATCTTCGGTCAAAATGGTCAATTTTTGACCTAATTACCAACTCATTGACCAAATAGGTCAACTTTTGACCAAAAAGTCAACTTTGGTCATAATAGTCAATTTCTGACCCAACGAACACCCTGTTCACCAAATGGGTCAAATTTTGACAAAAAATTTGATTTTGGTAAAATTAATCAATTTTTGACAAATGACCAATTATTGACCAATAAGTCAATCTATGACAAAAAAGTCAACTTCGATCAAAATTGTCAATCCTTGACCTAATGAGCAACCAATTGACCAAATAGGTCAGCTTTTGACCAAAAAGTCAACTTTGGTCAAAATGGTCAATCCTTGACCCAATGACCAACCCATTGACCCAATATGTTAACTTTTGACTAAAAAGTCAATTTTTATCAATATAGTCAGTTTTTGACCTAATGACCAATTATTGACCCGGTAAGCCAATCTCTGACCAAAAAGTCAACTTAGGTCAAAATGGTTAATTTTTGACCCAAAGACAAACCCATTGACCCAATAGTTCAACTTTTAACCAAAAAGTCAACTTTGGTCAAAATGGTCAATTTCTGACCCAATGACCAACCCATTGACTTAATAGGTCAACTTTCGACCAAAAAGTCAACGTTGGTCAAAATGGTCAATTCTCGAATCCAATGACCAAGTCAACTTTTGACCAAAAAATCAATTTTGGTCAAAATAGTCAATTTTTGACCTAATGACCAATTATTGACCCAGTAAGTCAATCTCTGACAAAAAAGTAAACTTTGGTCAAAATGGTCAATCGTTCACCCAATGACCAACCCATTGACCCAATAGGTCAACTTTTGACCAAAAAGTCAACTTTGGTAAAAATGATCAATCCTTGACCCAATGACCAACACATTGGCCTAAAAGGTCAAACTTTGACCAAAAAGTCAATTTTGGTCAAAATAGACAATTTTTCAATTAATCACCAAATATTGACATAATAAGTCAATCTCTGACCAAAAAGACAACTTTGTTCAAAATAGTCAATCCTTGACCCAATGACAAACCCATTGACTCAATAAGTTAACTTTTGACCAAAAAGTCAGTGTTGGTCAAAATAATCAATTCTTAACCTAATGAACACCCATCGACCCAATAGGTCAACTTTTGACCAAAAAGTAAACTTTGGTCAAAATGGTCAATTTTCAATCTAATGACCAACCCATCAATCTAATAAGTCAACTCTCGACCAAAAAGTCATCTTTTGTCAAAATGACCAATTCTGAATCTAAATTACCAACTCATTAACCTAATAGGTCAACTTTTGACCAAAAGTCAACTTTGGTCGAAATGGTCAATTTCTGACCCAATGATCACCATGCTTCCCCAATGGGTTAACTGTGGACCAAAATATCAATTTTGGTCGAAATAGTCAATTTTTGACCTAATGACAAAATTTTGGCCTAATAAGTTAATCTCTGGCAAAAAAGTCAAGTTTGGTCAAAATGGCCAACCATTGACCCAATGACAAACCCATTGACCCAATAGGTCACCTTTTGACCAAAAAGTCAATTTTGACTTAATGACCACCCATTAGCCCAATATGTTAACTTTTGACCAAAAAGTTAACTTTGTTTAAAATGGTCAATTTTTGGCCCAACGACCAACCCTTTGACCCAATAGATCAGCTTTTGACCAAAAAGACATCTTCGGTCAAGATGGTCAATTCTTGACTCAATTACCAACTCATTGACCAAATAAGTCAACTTTTGACTAAAAAGTCAACTTGGTCAAAAAGATCAATTTCTGACCCAAAGAGCCCCCTGTTAACCCAATGGATCAACTTTTGATCAAAAATTTAATTTAGGTCAAAATAGTTAATTTTTGACCTAATGACCAAAAAAAATCAAATTTTGATATAATGACCAATTATTGACCCAATAAGTCAATCTTTGACTAAAAAGTCAACTTTAGTCAAAATGGTCAACCCTTGACCCAATGACAAAGCCATTGACCCAATAGGTTAACTTTTGACTTTAATTTTGGTTAAAATAGTTAATTTTTTATCAAATGACCACCCATTGACCCAATAGGTCAACTTTTCACCAAAAAGTCAACTTTAGTCAAAATAGTCAATTTTTGACCCATTAGCCCAATAGGACAACTTTTGACTAAAAAGTCAACTTTGGTCAAAATGGTCAATTTTTGACCCAATGCCCAACCCATCGAATCTAATACAGTCAACTTTGGTCAAAATTGTCAATTTCTCGACCCAATGACTAACCATTCGATCCAATCGGTTAACTTCGACCAAAAGTTAACTTCGGTCAAAATGGTCAATCCTTGACCCAATGACAAACTCATTGACCCAATAGGTCAACTTTTGACCAAAAAGTCAATTTTGGACAAAATAGTCAATTTTTGACTTAATGACTACCCTTTGACTCAATAGGTTACCTTTTGACCAAAAAGTTAACTTTGATTAAAATTGTCAAGTTTTGACCCAATGACTAACCCTTTGACCCAATAGATTAAATTTTGACCAAAAAATCATCTTTGGTCAAAATGGTCAATTCTCGACGCAATTACCAACTCATTGACCAACTAGGTCAACTTTTGATCAAAAAGTCAACTTTAGCCAAAATGGTCAATTTCTGACCCAACAAGCACCCCGTCAACTCTAATCGGATCAATCTATCGACAAAAAATTTAATTTGCAAATATCAATTTTCGACTCAAGGACCAAAATAGTCAATTTTTAAATTAATGACTAATTATCGATCTAATAAGTCAATCTCTGACTAAAAAGTCAACTTGGTCAAAATGGTCGATCCTCGACCCAATAAGAAACCCATCAACCTAATCAGTCAACTTTTGACCAAAAAGTCAATTTCGGTCAAAATAATTAATTTTTGACCTAATGACCATCCATTGACACAATAGGTCAACTTTTGAATAAGAAGTCAACTTTGGTCAAAATAGTCAATTTTTGACATAATGACCAGTTATTGACCCAATAATTCAATATCTGACCAAAAAGTCAACTTCTGTTAAAATGGTCAATCTCGACCCAATGATCAACCCATCGACCTAATAGTCAACTTTGACCAAAAAGTTAACTTTGATCAAAATGGTCAATCCTTGACCCAATTGCCAACTCATTGGCCCAATAGGACAACTTTTGACCAAAAAGTCAATTTTGGTCAAAATTGTTAATTTTTGACCTAATTACCAATTACTGACCCAGTATTGCAATCTCTGACCGAAATGTCTACTTTGGTCAAAATGGTCAATCCTTGACCCAATGACCAACCCATCGACCCAATAGGTCAACTATTTACCAAAAAGTCAACTTTGTTCAAAATGATCAATCCTTGACCCAATGACCAACCCATTGGCCTAATAGGTTAACTTTTGATCAAAAAGTCAAATTTGGTCAAAATAGTCAATTTTTGAATTAATGACCAATTATTGACCCAAAAAATCAATCTCTGACCAAAAAATCAATCCTTAACCCAATGATAAACCTATTGAACAAATAAGTCAACTTTTGACAAAAAAGTCAATTTTTAACCTAATGACCACACATTGACCCAATAGGTCAACTTTTGACCAAAAAGTCAACTTTCGTCATAATGGTCAATTTTTGACCCAATGACCAACCCATTAACCCAATAGCTCAACTTTTGACTAAAAAGTCATCTTTGGTCAAAATGGTTAATTCTTAACCCAATTACCAACTCATTGACCAAATATGTCAACTTTTAACCAAAAAGTCAACTTTGGTCAAAATGGTCAATTTCTGACCTAAGACCACCCCGTTAACCCAATGGGTTAACTTTTGATCAAAAATTCAGTTTTGGTCAAAATAGTCAATTTTTGACCTAATGAGCAATTATTGTCCCAATAAGTCAATCTCTGACCAAAACGTCAACTATGGTCAAAATTATCAATCTTTGACGCATTGACAAACCCGTTGACCCAATAGGTCAACTTTTGATCAAAAAATTAATTTAGGTCAAAATAGTAAATTTTAGTCCAAAATAGACAATTTTGGTAAAAATAGTCAAATTTTTACCGAATGACCACCCATTGACCCAATTGGTCAACTTTTGACCAAAAAGTCAACTTTGGTCAAAATGTTCAATTTTTTACCCAATGATGAACCCATTGACCAAATTGATCAACTTTTGACCAAAAAGTCATCTTCGGTCAAAATGTCAATTCTTGACGCAATTACTAACTCATTTACCAAATAGGTCAATTTTTGACCAAAAAAAGTCAACTTTGGTCAAAATGGTGAATTTTTGACCCAATGACCACTAGTTCACCGAATGGGCTAACTTTGACCAAAAATTCAATTTTGGTCCAAATAGGTCAAGTTTTGACCAAAAAGTCATCTTGGGTCAAAATATTAAATTTTTGACCTAATGACCAATTAATGATCCAGCAAGCCAATCTCGGGCGAAAAATTCAACTTTGATCAATATGGTCAATCCTTGACACAAGGACCAACCATTTAACAAAATTTGTCAACTTTTGACCAAAAAGCCAACTTTGGTCAAAATGATCAATCCTTGACCCAATGACCAAACATTGGCCTAATAGGTCAACTTTTGACCAAAAAATCAATTTTGGTCAAAATAGTCAATTTTTAAATTAATGACCAATTATTGACCCAATAAGTTTATCTGTGAAAATAAAAGCCAACTTGGGTCAAAATGATCAATCCTTGACCCAATTGGTCAACTTTTGACCAAAGAGTCAATTTTGGTCAAAATAGTCAATTTTTAACCTAATGATCACCCATTGACCCAATAATTCAACTTTTGACCAAAAAGTCAACTTTGGTCAAAATGGTCAATTTTTGAGCCAATGACCAACCCATTGACCCAATATATCAACTTTTGACCAAAAATTCTTCTTAGTTCAAAATGGTCAATTCTTGACTCAATTACCAACTCATTGACCAAATAGGTCAACTTTTGACCAAAAAGTCAACTTTGGTCAAAAGGGTAAATTTCTGACCCAATGACCACCCAATTGACCTAATAATTAATTTTTGACCTAATGACCAATTATTGACCCAATAAGTCAATCACTGGCCAAAATTTTACCTTTGGTAAAAATGGTCAATCCTCGACCTATCGACCAACCCCCGACCTAACAGTCAACTTCGACAAAAAAGTCAACTTTGGTCAAAATGGTCAATCCTTGACCCAAAAACCAACCCATTGACCCAATAGGTCAACTTTTGACGAAAAAGTAAATTTTTGTCAAAATAGTCAATTTTTGACATAATGACCAATCTTTGACCAAAAAGTCAACATTGGTCAAAATGGTTAATTTTTGACCCAATGACAAACTCATTGACCCAATAGGTTAACTTTTGACCAAAAAGTCAACTTTGGTCAAAATGGTCAATTTCGACCTAATAACCAACCCATCGATCTAATACGTCAACTTCGACCAAAAAGTTATCTTGGTCAAAATGGTCAACCTTGACCCAATAACCATCCCATTGACTCAATAGGTCAACTTTTGACCAAAAAGTCAATTTTGGTTAAAATAGTCAAATTTTGACCTAATGACCCCCTTTTACCAAATATGTCAACTTTTGACCAAAAAGTCAACTTTGGTCAAAATGGTCAATTTTTTACCCAATGACCAACCCATTTACCCAGTAGGCCAACTTTTGACTAAAAAGTCAACTTTTATCAAAATGCTTAATTCTTGAGCCAATGACCAACGCATTGACCCGTTAAGTCAACTTTTGAACAAAAAGTCAATTTGGGTCAAAATAGTCAATTTTTAACCAAATGACCAATTATTGACCCAATAAGTCAATAATTGTCAATCCTTGACCCAATGACAATTGGCCCAACATGTCAACTTTTGAACAAAAAGATAACTTTCGTTAAAATGGTAAATCCTTGACAGAATAACCAACACCTGACCCAATAGATCGACTTTTGACCAAAAAGTTAATTTTCGTCAAAATAGTAAATTTTTTACATAATTACCAATTATTGGCCCAATAGGTCAACTTTTGACCAAAAAGTCAACTTTGGTCAAAATGGTAACTCCTTGACCCAATAGCCAACCTAATGACCCAATAGATCGACTTTTGACCAAAAAGTCAATTTTGGTCAAAATAGTAAATTTTTGACTTAATTATTAATTATTAAACCAATATGTCAACTTTTGACCAAAATGTCATCTTTGGTCAAAATGGTCAATCCTTGACCCAATGACCAACCCATTGACCTAATAGGTCAACTTTTGACCAAAAAGTTAACTTTGGTCAAAATGGTCAATCCTTGACCCAAAGACCAACACATTGACAAAATAGGACACTTTGGACCAACCCTTTGACCCAATAGGACAACTTTTAACAGAAAAGTCAAAATTGGTCAAAATTGTCAATTTTTGACCAAATGACCACCTCATTGACCCAAACGGTCAACTTTTGACCAAAACGTCAAATTTGGTCAAAATGGTTAATTTATGACACAATGATCTAAATGTCAAATTTGGTGAAAATGTTCAATCCTTAATCCAAAGACAGACCCATTGACCCAATTTGTTAACTTTTGACTAAAAAGTGAACATTGGCCGAAATGGTTAATCCTTGACCAAATGACCAACCTATTGACCCAATAGGTTAACTTTTGACCAAAAAGTTAATTTTGCTCAAAATTGTCAATTTTGACATAATGACACCCTCATTGACCTAAATAGGTCAACTTTTGACCAAAAAGACAACTTTGGTCAAAATGGTCAATCCTAGACATAATGACCAACCCATTGACCCGATATGTCAACTTTTGACCAAAAAAGTCAATTTTGATCAAAATAGTCAATTTTGATCAAATTAGTCAATTTTTGATCTAATCATCAGTTTTTGACCCAGTAAACCAATCTCTGACCAAAAAGTCAAATTTAGTCAAGATTGTTAATCTATGACCCAATGACCAACCCATTGACCTAATAGGTTAACTTTTGGCCAAAAAGTCAACTTTGGTCAAAATGATCAATCCTTGACCCAATGACCAACCCATTGGCCTAATATGTCAACTTTTGACCAAAAAGTTAATTTTGTTCAAAATAGATAATTTTTGAATTAATGACCAATTATTGACCCTATAAGTCAATCTCTGACCAAAAAGTCAATTTAGGTCAAAATGGTCAATCCTTGACTTAATGACAAACCCATTAACCCAATAGGTCAACTTTTGACGAAAAAGTCAATTTTTGTCAAAATAGTCAATTTTGACCTAATGACCACCCATTGACGCAATAGGTCAACTTTTGACCAAAAAGTCAACTTTGGTTAAAATGGTCAATTTTTGACCCAATGACCATCCCATTGACCCAATAGGTCAACTTTAGACCAAAAAAGTCTTCTTTGGTCAAAATGGTAAAATTCATGACCCAATTACCAACACATTGACCAAATAGGTCAACTTTTGACCAAAAAGTCAACTTTGTTAAAAATGGTCAATTTCTGACCCATGACCTCCCCGTTGACCCAATGGGTTAACTTTTGACCAAAAATTTAATTTTTGTCAAAATAGTCAATTTTTGACCAATGATCAATTATTGACCCAATAAGTCAATCTCTGACCAAAAAGTCAACTTTGGTCAAAATAGTCAATTCTTAACCTAATGACAAACCCATTGACCCAATAAGTTAACCATTGACCAAAAAGTCAATTTTTGTCAATATAATCAATTTTTGACCTAATGACCACCCATTCACCCAATAGGTCAACTTTTGACCAAGAAGTCAACTTTGGTCAAAATGGTCACTTTTTGACTCAATGACCACCCCGTTGACCCAATAGATCAAATTTTGACCAAAAGTCATCTTCGGTCAAAATGGTCAATTCTTAACCCAATTACCAACTCATTAACCAAATAGGTCACCTTTTGACAAAAAAGTCAACTTTGGTCAAGATGGTCAATTCTGACTCAATGACTACCCAGTTGACCCAATAGGTAAACTTTTGACCAAAAAATTAATTTTGGTCAAAATAATCAATTTTTGACCTAATGACCAATTATTGACCCAATAAGTCAATCTCTGACCAAAAACTCAACTTTGGTCAAAATGAGCAATCCTTGACCCAAGGACCAACCTATTGACCCAATAGGTCAACTTTTGACCAAAAAGTCAACTTTGGTCAAAATGGTCAATTCTTGACTCAATGACCAACCCATTGACCCAATAGGTCAACTTTTGGCCAAAAAAATTATTTTGGTCAAAATAGTAAATTTTTGACCTAATGACCAATTATTGACCCAGAAAGCCAATCTCTGATCAAAAAGTCAACTTTGGTCAAAATTAGGGGTGTAAACGAACCAAACACGAATGAACAGAGCTAGTGTTCATGTTCAAAATGTTCGAACACATCACTGTTCGTGTTTGGTTTGTTTAACAAACTGAAAAAAAAAAAATTATTCATGTTTGTCTCGTTTGCTTTTCGAACGAATCTAACATGAACTTCCTAGCGAATCGAACATGAACTATTCGTAAACAATGAGCTTTTTTTACAGCACTAGCTTTGATAGCATACTTCCTCAAAATGAAGCAAATTGATCAAGCATTCCGTACACATCAGGTAATCCATACTTACTCAAAATGAAGCAAACCGAATAAGGCTTTTAGGGTTTTGTTTAGGTTTTTATTTTAATATATAGTATAGTGTATTAATTATAATATTATAATTTTTATATTAATATAATTAATACAAAATATTATTATTGATATTAATAATTTATCATATATTGTAATTTATAGAAGTTAAATTATTTAAAATATGATAAATTTTTATAATATATAATTACTTTTAAAATATCGTAATTTTTTTATATATAATTATTTTAAATTATTTTATATTTCGAACAATAACGAACTGAACACGAACGAACATATCACTGTTCGTGTTAGGTTCGTTTAACAAACCGAACGAAAAAAATTATTCATGTTCGTCTCGTTTTCTTATCAAACGAATCGAACATGAATTTCTTGGCGAACCGAACACGAACTATTCGCGAACAATGAGTTTTTTTGACGTACCCTAGTCAAAATGGTCTATCCTTGATCCAATGACCAACCTATTGACCCAATATGTCAACTTTGGACCAAAATGTCAACTTTGGTCAAAATGATCAATCCTTAACCCAATGACCAACCCATTGGTCTAATGGTTAACTTCTGACCAAAAAGTCAATTTTGGTCAAAATAGTCAATTTTTGAATTAGTGACCAATTACTGACCCAATAAGTCAATCTCTGACAGAAAAGTGAATTTTGGTTAAAATGGTCAATCTTTGACCCAATCATAAACCCATTTACCCAATAGGTCAACTTTCGACCAAAAAGTCAAATTTGTTCAAAATAGTAAATTTTTGACCTAATGACCACCCATTGACCCAATAGGTCAACTTTTGACCAAAAAGACAACTTTGGTCAAAACGGTCAATTTTTTACCCAATGACCAACCCATTGACCTAATAGGTCAATTTTTTACTAAAAACTCATATTTGGTCTAAATGGTCAATTCTTGACCCAATTACTAACTCATTGACCAAATATGTCAACTTTTAACCAAAAAGTCAACTTTGGTCAAAATGGTCAATTTATGACCCAATGTTCACCCCGTTGATGCAATGGGTTAAATTTGACGAAAAATTCAACTTTGGTCAAAATAGTTAATTTTTGACCTAATGGCCAATTATTGACCCAATAAGTCAATCTCTGACCAAAAAGTCTACTTTGGTCAAAATTGTCAATCCTTGACCTAATGACAAACCCATTGACCCATTAGGTCAACTTTTGACCAAAAAGACAATTTTGGTCAAAATAGTCAATTTTGACCCATTGAACACCCATTGACCCAACAGGTCAACTTTTGACCAAAAAGTCAACTTTGGTCAAAATGGTCAATTTTTGACCCAATGTCCAACCAATTGACCCAATTGATCAACTTTTGACCAAAAAGTAATCTTCAATCAAAATGGTCAATTCTTGACCTAATTACCAACACATTGACCAAATAGGTCAACTTTTGACCAAAAAGTGAACTTTGGTCAAAATGGACAATTTCTGACCCAATGACTCACCTCGTTGACCCGATTGGTTAAATTTTGACCAAAAAATCGATTTTGGTCAAAATAGTCAACTTTCGACTAAAAAGTCATCTTCGTCAAAATGGTCAATTTCGACCAATAAACCTCCCCGTTGACCCAATATTGGGTTAACTTTTGACCAAAAATTTAATTTTGGTCAAAATAGTCAATTTTTGACCTAATGGCCAATTATTGACCCAATAAGTCAATCTCTGACCAAAAAGTCAACTTTGGTCAATATGGTCAATCCTTGACCTATGACAAACTCATTGACACAATAGGTTTACTTTTGACCAAAAAGTCAATTTTGGTCAAAATAGTATATTTTTGACTTTATGACCACCCATTGACCCAATAGATCAACTTTTGAAGAAAAGTCAATTTTGGTCAAAATAGTCAATTTTTGACCTAATGATCATTTATTGACCAGTAAGTCAATTTCTGACCAAAAAGTAAACTTTGATTAAAATGGCCAATACTGGACCCAATGACCAACTTATTAACCCAATAGCTCAACTTTTGACCAAAAAGTCAACTTTCGTCAAAATGATCAATCCTTGACCCAATGACCAACCCATTGGCCTAATAGGTCAACTTTTGACCCAAAAGTTAATTTGGTTAAAATTGTCAAATTTTGAATTAATGACCAATTATTGACCCAAATAGTCACTCTTTGACCAAAAAGTATACTTTTGTCAAAATTGTCAATCCTTGACCCAATGACAAACCCATTGACCCAATATGTTAACTTTTGACTAAAAAGTCAACTTTGGTCAAAATTGTCAATTTTTGACCCCATGACTAATCCATTGACCCAATAGTCAACTTTTCACTAAAAAGTCATCTTTGGTCAAACTGGTCAATTCTTGACCCAATTACCAACTCATTGACCCAATATGTCAACTTTTGACCAAAAAGTCATATTTGGTCAAAATGGTCAATTTCTCACCTAATGACCACCCCGTTGACCCAATGGATTAACATTTGACCAAAAATTTAATTTTGGTCTAAATATTCAATTTTTGACCTAATGACCAATTATTGACCCAATAAGTCAATCTTTGACCAAAAACTCAACTTTGGTCAAAATGGTCAATCCTTATGACCAAAAAGTCATCTTTGGTCAAAATGGTCAATTCTTGACGCAATAACCAACTCATTGACCAAATAGGTCAACTTTTGACCAAAAAGTCAACTTTGGTCAAAATGGTCAATTTCCGACCCAATGAGCACCACGTTGACCTAATGGACCAACTTTTGCCAAAAAATTAATTTTGGTCAAAATAGTCAATTTTTGAATTAATGACCAATAGTTGACCCAATAAGTCAATCTCTGACCAAAAAGTGAACTTTGGTCAAAATGGTCAATCCTTGACCCAATGACAAACCCATTGACCCAATATTTTGACCTAAAAGTCAATATTGGTCAAAAAGTCAATTTTTGACCTAATGACCACCCATTGACCCAACAGGTTAACTTTTGACCAAAAAGTCATCTTCGGTCAAAATGGTCAATTCTTGACCCAATTACCAACACATTGACCAAATAAGTTAACTTTTGACCAAAAAGTCAACTTTGGTAAAATACGTCAATTTCTGACCCAATGACCACCCCGTTGACCCAATGGGTTAACTTTTGACCATAATTCACTTTTGGTCAAAATAGGTCAACTTTTGACCAAAAAGTCATCTTTGGTCAAAATGGTCAATTTCCGACCCCCTGACCGACCCATTGACCCAATTGGTTATCTTTTGACCAAAAATTTAATTTTTGTCAAAATAGTCAATTTTTGACCAAATGACCAATTATTGACCCAATAAGTCAATCTCTGACCAAAAAGTCAACTTTAGTCAAAATAGTCAATTCTTGATCCAATGAAAACCCCATTGATGCAATATGTCAACTTTTGTCCAAAAAGTCAATTTTGGTCAAACTATTCAATTTTGGTCAAAATAGTCAATTTTTGACTTAATGTCCACCCATTGACCCAATAGTTCAACTTTTGACCAAAAAGTCAATTTTTGTCAAAATAGTCAATTTTTGACCTAATGACCAATTATTGTCCTAGTAAGCCAATCTCTGACCAAAAAGCCAACTTTGCTCAAAATGATCAATCTTTGACACAATGACCAACCCATTGTCCGAATAGGTCAACTTTTAACCAAAAAGTCAACTTTGGTTAAAATAATCAATCCTTGACCCACTGACCAACCCATTGGCCTAATAGGTCAACTTTTGACCAAAAAGTCAATTTTTGTCAAAAGAGTCAATTTTTAATTTAATGACCAATTATTGACCCAATAAGTCAATTTGTGACCAAAAAGTCAACTTTGTCAATATGAGCAATCCTTGACCCAATGACAAACCCATTAAACCAATTGGTCAACTTTTGACCAAAAAGTCAGATTTGGTTAAAATAGTCAATCTTTGACCTAATGACCATCCATTGATCGAAAAAGTCAACTTTTAACCAAAAAGTCAACTTTGGTCAAAATGGTCAATTTTTGACCCAATGACCAACCCATTAACCCAAGAGGTCAACCTTTGACAAAAAAGTCATCTTCGGTCAAAATGGTAAATTCTTGGCAGAATTACCAAGTCAATGACCAAATAGGTCAACTTTTGACTAAAAAGTCAACTTTAGTCAAAATGGTAAATTTCTGGCCCAACGACCTCCCCGTTGACCCAATGGGTTCACTTTTGACCAAAATTTAATTATGGTCATAATAGTAAATTTTTAACCTAATGACCAATTATTGACGCAATAAGTCAATCTCTGACCAAAAAGTCAACTTTGGTCAAAATGGTCAATCCTTGACCCAATGACAAACCTATTGACCCAATAGGTCAACTTTTGACCAAAAAGTCAATTTTGGTCAAAATAGTCAATTTTTAACTTAATGACCACCCATTGACCTAAAAGATCAACTTTTGACCAAAAGTCAATTTTTATCAAAATAGTCAATTTTGACCAAAATAGTCAAACTGATCAACGTTTGACCAAAAAGTCATCTTCGGTCAAAACGGTCAATCCTTGGCCTAATTACCAACTCTTTGACCAAATTGGTCAAATTTTGACCAAAAAGCCAACTTTGTTCAAAATGGTCAATTTCTGACCCAATGACTACCCTATTGACCCAATGGGTCAACTTTTTACAGAAAATTTAATTTTGGTCAAAATAACCAATTTTTGACCTAATGACCAATAATTGACCCAATAAGTCAATCTCTGGCCAAAAAGTCAACTTTGGTCAAAATGGTCAATCCTTGACCCAATGACCAACCCATTGACCCAATAGGTCAACTTTTGAACAAAAGTCAACTATGGTAAAAATGGTCAATCCTTGACCCAATGACCAACCCATTGTCCCAATAGGTCAACTTTTGACCAAAAAGTCAATTTTGGTCAAAATAGTAAAATTTTGACCTAATGACCAATTATTGCCCCAGTAAGCCAATCTTTAACCAAAGAGTCAACTTTGGTCAAAATGGTCAATCATTGACGCAATGACCTACCCATTGACCCAATAGGTCAACTTTTGACCAAAAAGCCAACATTGGTCAAAATGATCAATCCTTGACCCAATGACCAACCCATTGACCTAATAAGTCAACTTTTAACAAAAAAGTCAATTTTGGTCCAAATTGTCAATTTTTGAATTCATGACCAATTATTGACCCAATAAGTCAATCTCTGACTAAAAAGTCAACTTTGGTCAAAATGGTCAATCCTTAACCCAATGACAAACTCATTGACCCAATAGGTCAGCTTTTGACTAAAAAGTTAATTTTGGTTAAAATAGTCAATTTTTGACCTAATGGCCACCCATTGACCTAATAGGTCAACTTTTAACTAAAAAGTCAACTTTGGACAAAATGATCAATTTTTAACCCAATGACTATCCCATTGACCCAATAGGTAAACTTTTGACTAAAAATCATTTTTGGTCAAAATAGTCAATTCTTGACCCAATTACCAACTCATTGACCCAATAGGTCAACTTTTGACCTAAAAGTCATCTTTGGTCAAAATGGTCAATTTGTCACCCAATGACCACCCCGTTGACCCAATGGATTAATATTTGACTAAAAATTCAATTTTGGTCAAAATAATCAATTTATGACCTAATGACCAATAATTCACCCAGTAAGCCAATCTATGACAAAAAAGTCATCTTTGGTCAAAATGGCCAATTCATGACCCAATGACCAACCCATTGACCCAATAGGTCAATTTTTGATCAAAAAGTCAACTCTGGTCAAAATGATCAATCCTTGATCCAATGACCAACACATTGGCCTAATAGGTCAACTTTTGACCAAAAATTCAATTTTGGTCAAAATAATAAATTTTTGACCAAATGACCAATTATTGATCCAATATGTTAATCTTTGACCAAAAAGTCAACTGTGGTCAAAATGGTCAATCATTGACCCAATGACAAACCCATTGATCCAATAAGTCAATTTTTGACCTAATGAACTCCCATTGACCGAATAGATCAACTTTTGACCAATAAGTCAACTTTGGTCAAAATGATCAATTTTTGACCCAATTACCAACCCATTAGCCCTTTAGGTCAACTTTTGACCAAAAAGTCATCTTTGGTCAAAATGGTCAATTCTTGACCAAATTACCAACTCATTGATCAAATAGGTCAACTTTTGACCAAAAAGTCAACTTTTGTCAAAATGGTCAATTTCTGACCCAATGACCAACCATTGACCCAATGGGTTAACTTTTGACCAAAAATTCAATTTTGGTCAAGATAGTCACTTTTTGATCTAATGACTAATTATTGACCAAAAAAATCAATCTTTGACCAAAAAGTCAACTTTGGTCAAAATGGTCAATCCTTAACCCAATGACAAACCCATTAACCGAATAGGTCAACTTTTGACCAAAAAGTCATTTTTGGTCAAAAAAACAATTTTGATCTTAATGACCACCCTTTAACCCATTGAGATCAACTTTTGAGCAAAAAGTCAACTTCGGTCAAAATGGTCAATTTTTTACCCAATGACCAACTCATTGACCCAATAGATCAACTTTTGACCAAAAAGTCATCTTTGGTCAAAATGGTCAATTTCAGACCCGATGAGCACGCCGCTGACCCAATGGATCAACTTTTGACAAAAAAAATTAATTTTGGTCAAGATAGTCAATTTTTGACATAATGACCAAAAAAATCAATTTTTGAATTAATGACCAATTATTGACCCAATAAGTCAATCTTAGACAAAAAAGTCAACTTTGGTCAAAATGGTCAATCCTTGACCCAATGACAAACCCATTGACCCAATAGTCAACTTTTGACCCAAAATTCAATTTTGGTCAAAAGAGTCAACTTTTAACCTAATGACCACCCAATGACCCTATAGGTTAACTTTTGACCAAAAAGTAAACTTTGGTCAAAATTGTCAACCCAATGACCAACCCGTTGAGCCAACATGTCAACTTTTGACTAAAATGTCATCTTTGGTCAAAATGGTCAATTCTTGACCCAATTACCAACTCATTGACCGAATAGGTCAACTTTTGACCAAAAAGTCAACTTTGGTTAAAATGATCAATTTCTGACCCAATGACCACCTTGTTCACCCAATGGGTTAACTTTTGACCAAAAATTCAATTTTGGTCAAAATAGGTCAACTTTTGACCAAAAAGTCATCTTTGGACAAAATGGTCAATTTTTGACCCAATGACAACCCCGTTGACCAAATGGGTTAACTTTTGACCAAAAATTTAATTTTGGTCGAAATGGTCAATTTTTGACCTAATCACCAATTATTGACCCAATAAGTCAATCTCTGACCAAAAAGTCAACTTTGGTCAAAATGGTCAATCCTTGACCCAATGATAAACTCATTGACCCAATAGGTCAACTTTTGACCAAAAAGTCAGTTTTGGTCAAACTAGTCAATTTTTGACTTAATGACCTCCCATTAACCCATTAGGTCAACTTTTGACCAAAAAGTTAACTTCAGTCAAAATGGTCAATTTTTGACTCAATGACTAACTCATTGACCCAATAGATCAACTTTTGACCAAAAAGTCATCTTTGGTCAAAATGGTCAATTTTTGACTCAATTACCAACTCTTTAACCAAATAGGTCAACTTTTAACCAAAAAGTTAACTTTGGTCAAAATGGTCAATTTCAGACCCGATGAGCACCTCGTGGACCCAATGGATCAACTTTTGACAAAGAAGTTAATTTTGGTGAAGATAGTCAATTTTTGACCAAATGACCAAAATAGTTAATTTTTGAATTAATGACCAATTATTGACCCAATAAGTCAATCTCTGACAAAAAAGTCAACTTTAGTCAAAATGGTGAATTCTTGACCCAATGACAAACCCATTGACCCAATAGTCAACTTTTGACCAAAAATTCAATTATGGTCAAAAGAGTCAATTTTTAACCTAATGACCACCCAAAACCCAATAGGTCAACTTTCGACCAAAAAGTCAACTTTGGTCAAAATGGTCAATTTTTTACTCAATGACCAACCCATTGACCCAATAGGTCAACTTTTGAACAAAAAGTCAACTTTGGTCAAAATGGTCAATTCTTGACCCAATTACCAACTCATTGACCAAATAGGTCAACTTTTTACCAAAACGTCAACTTTGGTCAAAATGGTCAATTTCGACCCTATGACTACTCCGTCAATCTAATGGCTAACTTTTGACAAAAATTTCAATTTTGGTCAAAATAAGTCAACTTTTGACTAAAAAGTCATCTTTGGTTAAAATGGTCAAATTCAGACCCAATGATAACCCCTATTTACCAAATGGGTTAACTTTTGACCAAAAATTTAATTTTCGTCAAAATAGTCAATTTTTGACCTAATCACCAATTATTGACCCAATAAGTCAATCTCTGACCAAAAAGTCAACTTTGGACAAAATGGTCATTCCCTGACCCAATGACAAACCTATTGACCCAATAGGTCAATTTTTGACCAAAAAGTCAATTTTGGTCAAAATAGTAAATTTTTAACCTAATGAACACTCATTGACCCAATAGGTTAACTTTTGACCAAAATGTCAACTTTGGTCAAAATGGTCAATTCTTGACCAAATACCAACTCATTAACCAAATAGGTCAACTTTTGACCAAAAAGTCAACTTTGGTCAAAATATTCAATTTCTCACCCAATGACCACCTCGTTGACCCAATGGGTTAACATTTGACCAAAAATTAAATTTTGGTCAAAATAATCAATTTTTGACCTAATGACCAATTATTGACCCAATACGTTAATCTCTGACCAAAAAGTCAACTTTGGTCAAAATGGTTATTCCTTGACCCAATGACAAACCCGTTGACCCAATAGGTCAACTTTTGACCAAAAAATTTGCTTTGGTCAAAATGGTCAATCCTGGATTCAATGACCAACCGATTGACCCAATAGGTCTTTTAACAAAAAGTCAATTTTGGTCAAAATAGTTAATTTTTTACCTAATGACCAATAATTGACCCAATAAGCCAATCTCTGACCAAAAAGTCAACTTTGGTCAAAATTGTCAATTCTTGACCCAATGACCAACCCATTGGCCAAATATGTCAACTTTTAACCAAAAAGTCAATTTTTATCAAAAGATTCAATTTTTAAATTAATGACCAATTATATACCCAATAAGTCAATCTCTGACCAAAAAGTCTACTTTTGTCAAAATGGTCAATCCTTGACCCAATGACAAACTCATTGACCCAAAAGGTCAACTTTTCACCAAAAAGTCAACTTTGGTCAAAATGATCAATTTTTTACCCAATGACCAACCCATTGAACCAATATGTCAAATTTTGACCAAAAAGTCATATTGGGTAAAAATGGTCAATTCTTGACCAAATTACCAACTCATTGACCAAATAGGTCAACTTTTGACCAAAAAGTCAACTTTGGTCAAAATGGTCAATTTCTGACCCAATGACCACCCCGTTTACTCAATGGGTTAAATTTTGACCAAAAATTCAGTTTTGGTCAAAATAGTCAATTTTTGATCTGACGACCAATTATTGACCCAAAAAATTAATTTTTGACCAAAAAGTCAAGTTTGCTCAAAATGATCAATCCTTGACACAATGACAAAGCCATTGACCGAATAAGTCAACTTTTGACCAAAAAGTCAATTTTGGTCAAAATAGTTAATTTTTGACTTAATAACCACCCATTAACCCAATATGTCAACTTTTGACCAAAAAGTCAACTTCGGTCAAAATGGTCAATTTTTGACCCAATGACCAACTCATTGACCCAATAGACCAACTTTTGACCAAAAAGTCATCATTGGTCAAAATGGTTAATTCTTGACGCAATTACCAACTCTTTGACCAAATTGGTTAACTTTTGACCAAAAAGTTAACTTTGGTCAATATGGTCAATTTCAGACCCGATGAGCACGTTGTTGACCCAATGGATGAACTTTTGACAAAAAAATTTAATTTTGGTTAAAATAGTCAATTTTTGACCTAATGACCAAGATAGTCAATTTTTGAATTAATGACCAATTATTGACCCAATAAGTCAATCTCTGACGAAAAAGTCAACTTTAGTCAAAATGGTCAATCCTTGACCCAATGACAAACCCGTTAACCCAATAGTCAACTTTTGAACAAAAATTCAATTTTGGTCAAAAAAGTCAATTTTTGACCTAATTATCAATTATTGACCCAATAAGTCAATCTCTGACCAAAAAGTCAACTTTGGTCAAAATGGTCAATCTTTGACCCAATGACAAACCCATTAACCCAATAGGTTAACTTTTGACCAAAAAGTTAATTTTGGCCAAAATTGTCAATTTTAGACCTAATGAGCACTCATTGACCCCCCAAAAGGTCAACTTTTGACCAAAAAGTCAACTTTGGTTAAAATGATCAATTTTTTACCCAATAGATCAACTTTTGACTAAAAAGTCATCTTTGGTCAAAATGGTCAATTCTTGAAACAATTACCAACTCAATGACCAAATTGGTCAACTTTTAACAAAAAAGTCAACTTTGATCAAAATGGTCATTTTCTGACCCAATTACCACCCTGTTGACCCAATGGGTAAACTTTTGACCAAAAATTCAATTTTCGTCAAAATAGGTCAACTTTTTACCAAAAAGTTATCTTTGGTCAAAATGGTCAATTTCTAACCCAATGACAACCCCCTTGACCAAATGGGTTAACTTTTGACCAAAATTTAATTTTGGTCAAAATAGTCAATTTTTGACCTAATGACTAATTATTGATCAAATAAGTTAATCTCTCACCAAAAAGTTAACTTCGGTCAAAATGGTCAATCCTTGACCCAATGACAAACCCATTGACCCAAAAGTGACACTTTTGACCAAAAAGTCAACTTTGGTCAAAATGATCAATCTCGAATCCAAAGAACAACCTATTGGCCTAATAGGTCAACATTTGACCAAAAAGTCAATTTTAGTCAAAATAGTCAATTTTTGAATTAATGACCAATTATTGACCCAATAAGTCAATCTCTGACCAAAAAGTCAACTTTGGACAAAATGGTCATTACTTAACCAAATGACAAACCCATTGACCCAATAAGTCAACTTTTGACTAAAGAGTCAATTTTGGTCAAAAAGTCATCTTTGGTCAAAATGGTCAATTCTCGACGTAATTACCCACTCATTGACCAACTAGGTCAACTTTTGACCAAAAAGTCAACTTTGGTCAAAATGGTCAATTTTTGACCCAACGAGCACCCCGTTGACCCAATGGATCAACTATTGACAAAAAATTTAATTTTGGGGAAAATAACAATTTTCGACTAGTGACCAAAGATAATCAATTTTGAATTAATGACTAATTATCAATCCAATAAGTCAATCTCTGACTAAAAAGCCTACTTTGGTCAAAATGGTCGATCCTTGACCCAATAAGAAACCCATTGACCCAATAGGTCCACTTTTGACCAAAAAGTCAATTTTAGTCAAAATAGTTAATTTTTAACCTAATGACCATCCATTGACACAATAGGTCAACTTTTGAAAAAAAGTCAACTTTGGTTAAAATAGTCAATTTTTGACATAAAGACCAATTATTGACCCAATAATTCAATATCTGACCAAAAAGTCAACTTCAGTTAAAATGGTCAATCCTTGACCCAATGATCAACTCATTGACCCTATAGGTCAACTTTTGACCAAAAAGTTAACTTTGATCAAAATGGTCAATCCTTGACCCAATTACCAACTCATTGGCCCAATAGGTCAACTTTTGACCAAAAAGTCAATTTTGGTCAAAATAGTTAATTTTTGACCTAATGACCAATTACTGACCCAGTAATTCAATCTCTGACCGAAAAGTCTACTTTGGTCAAAATGGACAATCCTTGACCCAATGACCAACCCATCGACCCAATATGTCAACTTTTTACCAAAAAGTCAACTTTGGTCAAAATGATCAATCCTTGACCCAAAGACTAACCCATTGGCCTAATAGGTTAACTTTTGACCAAAAAGTCAATTTTGGTCAAAATAGTCAAATTTTTAATTAATGACCAAT
The DNA here is from genome assembly GCA_022702705.1 of Papilionanthe hookeriana x Papilionanthe teres. NCBI lineage: Eukaryota > Viridiplantae > Streptophyta > Magnoliopsida > Asparagales > Orchidaceae > Papilionanthe > Papilionanthe hookeriana x Papilionanthe teres. Next base: position 68,637,522 of record CM040431.1, read on the forward strand.
TATTGACCCAAAAAACAATCTCTGACTAAAAAATCAATTCTTAACCCAATGACAAACCTATTGAACAAATATGTCAACTTTTGACCAAAAAGTCAATTTTGGTCAAAATAGTCAATTTTCGACCTAATGACCAACCATTGACCCAATAGGTCAACTTTTGACCAAAAAGTCAGTTTTGGTCAAGATGGTCAACTATCGACCAAATGACCAACCCATTTATCCAAAAGGTCAACTTTTGACTAAAAAGTCATCTTTGATCAAAATGGTCAATTATTGACCCAATTACGAACTCATTAACCGAATATGTCAACTTTTGACCAAAAAGTCAACTTTGGTCAAAATTGTCAATTTCTGACCCAAGACTACCCCGTTAACCCAATGGGTTAACTTTTGATCAAAAATTCAATTTTGGTCAAAATAGTCAAATTTTGACCTAATGACCAATTATTGACCCAATAAGTCAATCTCTGACCAAAACGTCAACTATGGTCAAAATGATCAATCCTTGACGAAATGACAAACCCGTTGACCCAATAGGTCAACTTTTGACCAAAAAATTAATTTAGGTCAAAATAGACAATTTTGGTAAAAATAGTCAATTTTTTACCGAATAACCATCCATTGACCCAATAGGTCAACTTTTGACCAAAAAGTCAACTTTGATCAAAATGTTCAGTTTTTACCCAATGATGAACCCATTGACCAAATTGATCAACTTTTGACCAAAAAGTCATCTTCGGTCAAAATGTCAATTCGACGCAATTGACTAACTCATCAACTAAATAGTCAATTTTCGACAAAAAGTAAACTTTGGTCAAAATGGTGAATTCGACCTAATGACCACTCAGCTTCACCGAATGAGCTAACTTTGACCAAAAATTCAATTTTGGTCCAAATAGTCAAGTTTCGACTAAGAAGTCATCTTTGGTCAAAATGATCAATTCTCGATCCAATGACCACCACGTCGATCCAATGGGTTAACTTTTAACCGAAATCGAATTTTGGTCAAAATACCAACTTTTTACCTAATGACCAATTATCGACCCAATAAGTAAATCTCTCACCAAAAAGTCAACTTTAGTCAAAATGGTCAATCCTTGACCCAATGACAAACCCATTGACCCAATAGGTCAACGTTTCACCTAAAAGTCAATTTTTGTTAAAATAGTCAATTTCTGACTTAATGACCACCCATTGACCCAATTGATCAACTTTTGACCAAAAAGTAAATTTGTTCAAAATATTAAATTTTTGACCTAATGACCAATTAATGATCCAACAAGCCAATCTCTGGCCAAAAAGTCAACTTTGGTCAAAATGATCAATCCTTGACCCAAGGACCAACCCATTAACCCAATAGGTCAACTTTTGACCAAAAAGCCAACTTTGGTCAAAATGATCAATCCTTTACCCAATGACCAAACATTGGCCTAATAGGTCAACTTTTGACCAAAAAATCAATTTTGGTCAAAATAGTCATTTTTTGAATTAATGACCAATTATTGACCCAATAAGTCATTTGTGATAAAAAAAGCCAACTTTGGTCAAAATGGTCAATCCTTGACCCAAAAGGTCAAACTTTGACCAAAAAGTCAATTTTGGTCAAAATAGTCAATTTTTGACTTAATGACCACCCATTGACCCAATTGTTCAACTTTTGACCAAAAAGTCAACTTTGGTCAAAATGGTCAATTTTTGAGCCAATGACCAACCCGTTGACCCAATATATTAACTTTTTACCAAAAATTCTTTTTAGTTCAAAATGGTCAATTCTTGACTCAATTACTAACTCGTTGACCAAATAGGTCAACTTTTGACCAAAGAATCAACTTTTGGTCAAAAGGGTAAATTTCTGACCCAATGACCACCCAATTGACCTAATAATTAATTTTTGACCTAATGACCAATTATTGACCCAATAAGTCAATCACTGGCCAAAATGTCAACTTTGGTAAAAATGGTCAATCCTTGACCTAATGACCAACCCCTGACCCAATAGGTCAACTTTTGACCAAAAAAGTCAACTTTCGTCAAAATGGTCAATCCTTGACCCAATAACCAACCCATTGACCCAATAGGTCAACTTTCGACTAAAAAGTAAATTTTTATCAAAATGAGTCAATTTTCGACCTAATGACCAATCTTCGACCAAAAAGTCAACATTGGTCAAAATGGCTAATTTTCGACCTAATGACAAACTCATCAACCCAATAAGTCAACTTTCGACCAAAAAGTCAACTTTGGTCAAAATGGTCAATTTCGACCTAATAACCAACCCATTGACCCAATATGTCAACTTTTGACCAAAAAGTCAACTTTGTCATAATGATCAATCCTTGACCCAGTCACCAACCCACTGGCATAATAGATCAACTTTTGACAAAATATTCAATTTTGGTCAAAATAGCCAATTTTTGAATTAATGACCAATTATTTAACAAATAAGTCAATCTCTGACCAAAAAGTCAACTTGGTCAATCGTTGACCCAATGACAAACCCATTGACCTAATAAGTCATCTTTTGACCAAAAAGTCAATTTTAGTCAAAATAGTCAATTTTTGACCTAATGAACACCCATTGACCCAATAGGTCAACATTTGACCAAAAAGTTATCTTTGGTCAAAATAGTCAATTCTTGACTAAATTACCATCTCATTAACCAAATAAGTTAACTTTTGACCAAAAAGTCAACTTTGGCCAAAATGGTCAATTTCTGACCTAATGACCACCCCATTGACCCAATGTGTGAACATTTAACCAAAAATTCAATTTTGGTCGAAATAATCAATTTTTAACCTAATGACCAATTATAGACCCAATGAGTTAATCTCTGACCAAAAAGTCAACTTTGGTAGAAATGGTCAATCCTTGACCCAATGACAAACCCATTGACCAAATAGGTAAACTTTTGACCAAAAAGTCTACTTTGGTCAAAATTGTCAATCCTTGATTCAATGACTAATCCATTGACCCAATAGGTTAACTTTTGACAAAAAGTCAAATTTTGTTAAAATGGTTAATTTTGACCTAATGAACAACCAATTGACCCAATATATCAACTTTTGACCAAAAAGTCATCTTTTGTCAAAAAGGTCAATTCTTGACGTAATTACCAAGTCATCGACCAAGTATGTCAACTTTTGACCAAAAAGTTAACTTTGGTCAAAATAATCAATTTCTCACCCATGAGCACCTGTTGACCTAATGGATCAACTTTTGACCAAAAATTTAATTTTTGCCAAAATAATCAATTTTTGAATTAATGACCAATTATATACCCAATAAGTTAATCTCTTACCAAAAGTCAACTTTAGTCAAAATGGTCAATCCTTGACCCAATGACAAACCCATTGACCTAATAGGTCAATTTTTGACAAAAAGTCAATTTTGGTCAAAATAGTCAATTTTCGACTTAATGACTACCCATTAACCCAATAGGTCAACTTTTGACCAAAAAGTCAACTTTGGTCAAAATGGTCAATTTTTGACCCAATGACCAACACATTGACCCAATAGATCAACATTTGACCAAAAAGTCTTCTTCAGTCAAAATGGTTAATTCTTAACCCAATTACCAACTCATTGACCAAATATGTTAACTTTTTACCAAAAAGTCAACTTTGGTCAAAATGGTCAATTTCAAACCCAACGAGCACCGTCGCCAATGGTTAACTTTGAGCAAAAATCAACTTGGTCAATACGTGACCAAAAAGTTATCTTTAGTCAAAATGGTCAATTCTTGACAAAATTACCAACTCATTGACCAAATTGGTCAACTTTTGACTAAAAAGTCAACTTTGGTCAAAATGGTCAATTTCTGACGCAATGACCACCCCGTTTACCCAATGGGTTAACTATGGAACAAAATATCAATTTTGGTCGAAATAGTCAATTTTTGACCTAATGACAAAATATTGACCCGATATGTTAATCTCTGGCCAAAAAGTCATCTTTGGTCAAAATGGTCATTCCTTGACCCAATGACAAACTCATTGACCCAATAGGTCACCTTTTGACCAAAAAGTTAATTTTTGACTTAAAGACCACCCATAGACCCAATAGGTTAACTTTCGACCAAAAAGTTAACTTCGGTTAAAATGATTAATTTTCGACCTAATGACCAACCCGTCAATCTAACGATCAACTTTTACCAAAAAGTCATCTTCGGTCAAAATGGTAAATTCTTGACGCAATTACCAACTCATTGTCCAAATAGGTCAACTTTTGACCAAAAAGCTAACTTAGGTCAAAATGGTCAATTTCTGACCCAACGACCACCCAGTTAACCTAATGGGTCAACTTTTGACAAAAAATTTAATTTTGATCAAATTAATCAATTTTTATCCTGATGACCAAAATTGTCAATTTTTGAATTAGTGACCAATTATGAACCCAATAAGTCAATCTCTCAGTAAAAAGTCAACTTTGGTCAAAATGGTAACACTTGACCCAATAACAAACCCATTTACCCAATAGGTCAACTTTTGATCAAAAAGACAATTTTGGTCAAAATAGTTAATTTTTTACCTAATGACCAGCCTTTGACCCAATAGGTCAACTTTTGAACAAAAAGTCAACTTTAGTCAAAATAGTCAATTTTTTACCTATTGACTAATTATTGACCAAAAAGGCAACTTCGGTCAAAATGGTCAATTTTTGACCCAATGACCAACCCATTGACATAATAGATCAACTTTTGACCAAAAAGTCATCGTCGGTCAAAATGGTCAATTTCTCACCTCATTACCAACTCATTGACCAAATAGGTCAACTTTTGACCAAAAAGTCAACTTTGGTCATAATGGTCAATTTCTGACCCAACGACCAACCCGTTCACCAAATGGGTCCAATTTTGACAAAAAATTTGATTTTGGTAAAATTAATCAATTTTTGACCTAATGACCAGTTATTGACCCAATAAGTCAATTTGTGACCAAAAAGTCAACTTCGATCAAAATGGTCAATCATTGACCCAATGACCAACCAATTGACCAAATAGGTCAACTTTTGACCAAAAAGTCAACTTTAGTCAAAATGCTCAATCCATGACCCAATGACCAACCCATTGACCCAATAGGTCAACTTTTGACCTAAAAGTCAATTTTTGTCAATATAGTCAGTTTTTGACCAAATGACCAATTATTGACCCAGTAAGCCAATCTCTGACCAAAAAGTCAACTTATGTCAAAATGGTTAATTTTTTACCCAATGACAAACCCATTGACCCAATAGTTCAACTTTTGACCAAAAAGTCAACTTTGGTCAAAATGGTCAATTTCTAACCCAATGACCAACCCATTGACTTAATAGGTCAACTTTTGACCAAAAAGTCAACATTGGTCAAAATGGTCAATTCTTGACCCAATGACCAATTCATTGACCCAATAGGTCAACTTTTGACCAAAAAATCAATTTTGGTCAAAATAGTCAATTTTTGACCTAATGACCAATTATTAACCCAGTAAGTCAATCTCTTACAAAAAAATAAACTTTTGTCAAAATGGTCAATCGTTCACCCAATGACCAACTCATTGACCCAATAGGTCAACTTTTGACCAAAAAGTCAACTTTGGTCAAAATGATCATTCCTTAACCCAATGACCAACATATTGGCCTAATAGGTCAAATTTTGACCAAAAAGTCAATTTTGGTCAAAATAGTCAATTTTTCAATTAATCACCAATTATTGACATAATAAGTCAATCTCTGACCAAAAAGTCAACTTTATTCAAAATGGTCAATCCTTGACCCAATGACAAACCCATTGACTCAATAAGTTAACTTTTGACCAAAAAGTCAGTGTTGCTCAAAATAGTCAATTGTTAACCTAGTGAACACCCATTGACCCAATAGGTCAACTTTTGACCAAAAAGTCAACTTTAGTCAAAATGGTCAATTTTTGACCCAATGACCAACCCATTGACCCAATAGGTCAACTTTTGACCAAAAAGTCATCTTTGGTGAAAATGGTCAATTCTAGACCAAATTACCAACTCATTGACAAAATATGTCAACTTTTGACCAAAAGTCAACTTTCGTCAAAATGGTCAATTTCTGACCCAATGACCACCCTGTTTCCCCAATTGGTTAACTGTGGACCAAAATATCAATTTTGGTCGAAATAGTCAATTTTTTACCTAATGAAAAAATTTTGGCCCAATAATTTAATCTCTGGTAAAAAAGTCAACTTTGGTCAAAATGGTCAACCATTGACCCAATGACAAACCCATTGACCCAATAGGTCACCTTTTGACCAAAAAGTCAATTTTTGACTTAACGACCACCCATTAACCCAATATGTCAACTTTTGACCAAAAAGTTAACTTTGTTTAAAATGGTCAATTTTTGACCCAATGACCAACCCTTTGACCCAATAGATTAGGTTTTGTCCAAAAAGACATCTTTGGTCAAGATGGTCAATTCTTGACTCAATTACCAACTCATTGACGAAATTGGTCAACTTTTGACTAAAAAGTCAACTTTGGTCAAAATGATCAATTTCTGACCCAAAGAGCCCCCCGTTGACCCAATGGATCAGCAACTTTTGATCAAAAATTTAATTTTGGTCAAAATAGTTAATTTTTGACCTAATGACCAATAAAAATCAAATTTTGATATAATGACCAATTATTGACCCAATAAGTCAATCTTTGACTAAAAAGCCAACTTTCGTCAAAATGGTCAATCCTTGACCCAATGACAAACTCATTGACCCAATAGGTTAACTTTTGACTTCAATTTTGGTCAAAATAGTTAATTTTTTTATCAAATGACCACCCATTGACCCAATAAGTCAACTTTTCACCAAAAAGTCAACTTTAGTCGAAATAGTCAATTTTTGACCCATTGGCCCAATAGGTCAACTTTTGACCAAAAAGTCAACTTTGGTCAAAATGGTCAATTTTTGATCCAATGACCAACCCATTGACTCAATAGGTCAACTTTGGTCAAAATTGTCAATTTCTGACCCAATGACCCACCATTTGACCCAATGGTTAACTTTTGACCAAAAAGTCAACTTTGGTCAAAATGGTCAATCCTTGACCCAATGACAAACTCATAGACCAAATATGTCAACTTTTGACCAAAAAGTCAATTTTGGTCAAAATAAGCCAAGCAATACGTAACTGAACGGCGCTTTTTTTT